>PVJO010007194.1:0-83511 GCA_004026905.1 Hystrix cristata | reverse complement strand
GATGACCTCTGTCTTTCAGGCAAAGCCATTCCTCCCTTTTTTTCAATGGCTCCAGTTTACCTCCTCAGAAACAGATTCTTGCTTCTTGCTCTGTACTTTCAAAATAGTTGGGTCATATTTCTCAGGGCAACTCATCATAATTTTTTCTGCATCTGCATCTCATAACCTTTCCCCAGATGATCATCTCTAAATGTATGAGTACTCCATCTTATTCAAGTTAACTCCCTAACACCGGGGACAGTAAGAAGTTAACTGTCAGTAAAGTAAGATGTCTTGTGCAAGGAGTATCCACACCCAGGTCTTTGAGACCAAAAATGGGCTACTGATTTACCTGATTCGATCTAAACATTTCAGGGTTTGCAGAGAAACCCACATGTTGGTATATTTTGATAGAATTCGTGTAAGGAAGTAAAGAAATAGTAATCACAACAAGTTGGATTCTTGTTAGATGTCCCCTGTGTCCTTTGGAAAATGAGTATCCCTAAAGTGAATGTCCATTCTCGACGTTTTAGGCAGACTTTGATTTATAATCTCTTCAGGTGCTTAGTGCACAGATGCTGGGACCAGCCTGGACCTGCATCTTCTCTCTACCATTTCTTGGCTGTGTCCTTATCCTCTCTGTGCCCCACTATCTTCACCTCTAAAAGAAGACGGTAATGATAGCAGCTACTTCATAGGGTTGTTGTGGGGATTAAACAGTTTTGTGGTAAGTGTTTAGAATAAATGTCAGAGAAATCATTTAGAGAGTAATCACTCAGCTAAACACAGAATATTTTATTGACAACTTACTGTTGTTTAACTATTAAAAAAAAAAAGAAAAATAGGAAACTCTTGTCTAGACAAGACAATGTACAAAACAGGCAAATGACATGAAGAAACTTTTTGGAAGAGGCCGCGTATGAACACGCTCCATAACATCAGCTATCAAGGAAATGCAAGTTAAGAACTCAGTGAGACACCACTTCACACCTAGCGGAACGGCTAAAATAAAAAAATAGTGAAAATACCAAATTCTAGTGAAGATACAGAGACTGAATATCTCACCCACTGCTATGAGAATGAAAAACGGTACAGCCACTCTGGAAAAAAGTGGCAATTTCATTAAGCATATAATGACCTAGCAATTGCACTCTTGGGCATTTATCCCAGAGAAATTAAAATCTATATCCACATAAAAACATGTACACAAATATTCCTAGCACCTTTATTTGAACAGAAGAAAACCAAGTCAGCCCAAATGTCCTTCAGTGGGTTCCTGGTTAGACAGTGTGTGGTACATCCATGAAGTGGAGTATTTCTTCAGCAGTAAAAAGGAATGAACTATATATATCATATATACATATATATATATATGATAATCTCAAAGACTCTGCAGAGCAGAAAAAGCCAATATGAATGGTTACATACTACCCGATTTCACTTATGTAACATTTTTGAAATGCCAAAACTGTAGAAACGGAGGACAGATTAGTGCTTGCTGAGAATGAGTGTGGAGGTTGGGAGGGTGGAAGGCGGAGGCTTGGCTGTAAAGGAGCAGCAGGAGCTACCCTTATGGTGTTGGAGAAATACTCAGTATCTTACTGTGGTGGCAGATATTATGAACCTGTAAAATGATGATAGAATTGTATAGAATGAACAGACACACATCTGGGAAAATATCTATAACTCAGGTAGATTGGACCCATATCAATTTCCTGGTGGAGACGTGATACTATCCTATAGTTTCACAGAATGTCACGATTTGAGGGAAATGATCACAATATACAAGAGAACTATGATTATTATTTCTTATAACTATGTATTATTTCTTACAACTGTGTGTGAATCTATAATTATCTCCACAAAATTTTCAGTTGAAGTAAGTGGAAAAGACAACTATTCACCTCTTGTCTTAGTTGGTACTAATATTTGATAATTAACATCTGAGAGATCAAATGTGTTTTGTATTGTTATTTCAATGAAATGGCAACAGATGACATCAGATTTTCTTATAGGTAAACTCTAATGTCCTCCTATTACCAAGAATTAAAACATGTTCAAATCTGCACAACACAAACACATAGACACTTACTTGCCAGAAGATATTGATCTGAGATAGCTAATTCCCTCTTCAAGGGCTGGTTGGGACAATCAAAGAGATTCAGTAAGATTACTGTGATAAATCCAGCCTGTAATCTGCAATCAATTCTCTCTCTCTCTCTCTCTCTCTCTCTCTCTCTCTCTCACGCACTCACACATGCACACACGCACACACATACACACACCCCTCACTCTCAATGTTGGATCCCCTTTACTCACCAACACATAAACTTCCCTAGATTGGTTTTGAAAGGCAAATCTTTCAAGAGGACATTTTACAGATTACTGACTGAAATAAATCATCCGGAGCTGTTCACCACTGTGATCGGTCTTTTTCATAGAGATGGGATATTTGTGATTAAAATAAAAATACATTCATTTAAAGCTAGTTACTATTAGGCATCCATCAGGAATGAAGCCAGAAGTCAGTTCTGCCACACATCAGAAAGCCTCTGGACACACAAATCATGTCGCAGTCACAGTGGCTCCTTGAGCTTACTCTGGGAGCACTGTAGGCCAAGGGTCCTCAGCACTGGGCCACAGGGCTGTTATTTAGAGCTCTCCAAGGTACAGATTTACATTACCATCTGCCATTTCCATTGCTGTCTACATCTGCCTTAAAAGGGGGTGGGGCCAGATCAATTAAAGTGCGTGTGTAGAAAGCCCTGGGGAAAAAAATCAACAACCACAACAACCTGTACTCAGGAGGAGTACACATGTCCATCCAAAAGGGAAATGAGAAATTCCTACTCCTCTTTTTGAAAATATTCCCTTTAAACTGTGGAAAATTAAATGACACAGAATTTGTTAAAATCCACAGGCTGCTGCACCTTAAAACAGTTTATCTCCTCCAAAAAGACTCAGAAATATCTCAACTGTGCATGCTTTTAAGTTAACTTACTGATAAATAGACTTCATGAACATTACACTTGATCTTAGCCAAAAGGCCAAGAAGCGATTTCTTCATGAACATTAAAAAAATCTTTGCTTTATGAAAGACTCATTAAGAGTTTGAAAAGACAAGCTATAAATCAAGAGTAAATACTTGCAAACTGTATTTCTGACAAAGGATTGGTATCCAAAATATATAAAGAACTCTGGAAATTCAACAATAAAAAATGTAATCTGACTAGCAAGTGGGTAAAAGACATGGAGATATTTCACAAAGAAAATAGGTTTCTTTTTTTTGGCAGGGGGTGCTGAAAATCGAACTCAGGGCCTTGTGGTTGCTAGGCAAGCACACTACCACTTCAGCTAAATCCCCAGCTCAATTCACAAAGAAAATATACAGGTGATAAATAAGCACGTGAAAAGATGCTTAATATCATCAGTCATCCATGAAATGTAAATTAAAACCACAATGAGATATTATTATGTACCTATGAGAATGGCTTTTAAAAAAATAGTGACTTTCAAAAACACAAAACACTGGCAAAATGTGGAGAAACTAGAACATTCACACAGTGCCGGTGGGAGTGAGAACTGGTACCACCACTTTAATGTTGTCATAAAATTAAACATGCAATTGCTAGAAATTGCACGTCTGGGCATTCATCCCAGAGAGATGAAAAATTTTGTTCATACAGAAGCCTCTGTCTATGCAAATGTTCATAGCAACTTCATTTGTAACAGGTAAAATTTGGGAACAGTCCAGATGTTCTTCAACAGGTGAACAATTAAAAAACCTGGTTCAGGCCAAAGAATACTATTCAGCAATAAAAATGGAACAAATTATTGATGTAGGCAACAAGGATGTACCTTTGGAAAAGAATGCTGAGTGAAAAAGTCAACCCCAGAAGGTTATATCTCTGTGATTCCATTTTTATAACATTTTTGAAAAGTGAAATTATGCAAGTGGAGAAGCCATCAGTGGTTGCCAAGGGTTAATGAGTGGATGGGACCAGGACGAGGGAGGAGGGAGATGGGTGGGCCTGAGTAGGCAAGATGAAGGAGACAAGCGGTGAGAAGATGATCTTATATGACTGTATCAATATCAATATACTGATTTTGATAGTGTACTGTGAGTTTGTAAGATGTTACCATTGGGGAAAGCCATTTACTGGTACAGAGGTTCTTTCTGTATTATTCTTATAATTGCACATGACTTGATAATTATCTCAAAAAGGTTTCGCTTGAGAAAAAGAATGTAAAAATGTAGGAAGACAGTATCTTTTCCATTCAAGTTCAGAATGAAGGTGACGCCAATAAGGTGACTGACAAGGCTGCTGGAAGATGAAGCAGGCAGCTAGGAACTTAGGGCTGATTCAGGGAACTGTTCCTCAGCGCCCCAGGTCCCTCCTGTCCAGGAGTAGAAACTTTTGGCAGTTTCCATCTCTTTCCAGGAGATTGCAAAACAACTATAGCAAACTAAATCAAAGAAGTCTAGTCTTTGCTGATGGGTTGCAGTGGCCTCTGAAGAAATTCTAACACTAGAGTCAATGTCAGGATAAGCTGACTATGGCTGCAGGTCTGCTGGCAAACCAGAGGGAGGCATCGACCAAGCCCTTACCAGTAACTAGCAGGTAATTGTAGCCAATAAGGGCTGCCCAAGACCTGTACTGCATGCGAAATCCCAAAAGAGAGGAAACAAAACATTTTCTGTAAAAATGTGTCTCTTGGGGATCACTGAGTGTTCTCCAGGCTGCCCTCAGATCTCAAGTCCTTCCAATCTCTCCTAGTGTAACAGGCAGTTTAGTGATTTAGCTGATAAGTAAGCAGCTAGTAAGGGGGAATGACAAAGATAGAATCGGCCGGTTACAAAGAAAAGAGTACATCCACCAGGAGTTAAGAGCTAATTCAAGGCATACAGATAGTTAAGCTTAGAAATGTAAAAAGCAAACACAGGAAAAAGGGTAAAGAGTTAAGATAAGGAAAAGCACTTAAGAACCCAAACTCTCAGGAAAGAAACTTGAAAACAATTTCTTAGGCAGCGGCTAAGTTAGTTAACAACCTCTCTCTTACCGCCAGGCTGGGTTTTGAGGAGCACAGAAATGCGGAGTAACAAGTTTCCTTTGAATTCCAGCTGCTAAGTAACTGATTTTCTTTAAACTCTATATTACAAAGCCTAACCCCCAGTTGGTTATCCTAAATCCGCAAAGCCACCTGGGAATGTTCATCATTATATAAATATTAGTGATTACTACTAGTAATACCCCTTTCCTCATCATGACATTACTCTGAAAGATGGCACGGATGAGGGAAAGTGTTCTGAATTTAAATCCAAATTGGTTTGAGGCTCAAAATCTTGGAGGGGCCATCTTTAGGGCAAGTTATCTAACCACTCAGTGCCTCAGTTTCCATATTTGCAGTGTCAGGACACAAAACGAATGTGCTAGACTTTTAGGGAGATTCAAAGGTGTAGTAGCTGTTCTGTCTGGGTTTCTCAGGCACACACCTTAGCCACTCAAAGCAGGACTCTGTGCGCTGTATTTTTGTAGAATACAATTACTGTTGTGGAGAGTAATGATGGCGAGGTTGGTCCTCTCTCTCTCTCCATCCCCCTTGCCCTGGCGTCTGAGAAACAGAGCGTCCCCATGGCAACCGCAGCAGCCAGTCCCTAGATAAGAGGAGCCAAGAGCTGGAGCTGAGCTGGGCAGCAGCAGCCACAGCACAGAGAAACAGCCCGGCCTCTCCAAGGGAGCGCTTCCTCCAGGCTCTCACTGCACCATCTGCACACACTGGTAAGTGCTTAAGGATTTTTTTCTCTCCAAACTTCTGTGGTAAGCAAAGCAACTTTCTGGTAACTGACAACTTTTTTGTGGTTGCCGGGACAAACAAAGCTGCGGCTGGTGGCACTGGGGGTGGTCTTCATGAAGCGAGGTTAAACTGAGGTGAGGTAGGAGACAGAAAAGGTCACCACCTCCACATCATTTTTCTGAGGGAAGTGGGGTCTTGAGTTCTGGGAGAGCCTGCGTCCTCACAAACTAAACTGCAAAGTGAGAGGATGAATAGCGCTCATGTATCTGCATGCCCACGCAGCACGAGGAGGCTGCCCTGCATGGCTGGGGAAAGGATGCTTATCAAAAATCATCCCCATGCCCTACTTCAAGTTACAGTCAGTCCTTGAGGAATTTTATAAATTTAGGTCTTCTAAGTGAACAAATGTGATCCTAAAATGTATTTTTGGCTAGAATCGAATCCTCAGGTTAAAAAGCAGGTTGACAAAGGATGTGAACTGTACATAGTCAGATGGTACATTAACTAGACACTATACTGGGGTGTGGAAGTAATTTTTTAACTTTGTATTACATCAACTGAAGCCAGGACTGATTATTTTGGAGATATTCTTTTTGCGGGGTTCTGGGGATCGAACTCAGGGCCTTGCACTTGCTAGGTAAGCGCTTTACTACTGAGCTAAATCCCCAACTTCAGGTTTAGGTTACCATAGAGCTAAATGTCCATTCACCCCTGAAAATGAATATTGCTGTGTTCCTAAAATCTGGAAATGGGTGCTCTGCAGTTGGTTCGCACTTAGAATATTCTAATCTCATTATCAGGTTCAAAGAAGGCCAGAGATAGAGTGAGATCAGCCTGATAATCAGTTTAGATCCATTAAGATCCAGGTACAATAATCACAAGCAGAGGGGCCGAGAGATCAAAGGCCGCTCATGCTTCCTAAGGGTTAGACTCTGCAGGTCCCGGGCTGGGTACTCTGTACACACTGTGCTGTGAACACTCTCAACAGTCCTGGAGCACAGTGCCTGGCAGCTGCATTTTGCAGCTACAGCAGAAGCTAAGATTTCAAGAGAACACATTGCTTCCCCAAGTTCACCCAGCTGGCCTGGGACAAGGCTCCAATCACCTGCTTCTGCCTCAGACTCTTCAGAGCACCGAAGCTTATAGTCAGGGAGGAATATCCCCACCCTGACTTACGCTACACATTCTCACTTCCAGCCGAGAAACCTGCTCAGGTTTAAGTGCCCAGACCAACTTCTGACTTCAAACCAGACCGCAGAGATAGCACCACTCTTCCCCTGAACCAGGAAGTAGCCTGAGCTGGTGGAGACCAGCCTTAGCAAAAGGCGTCCTCGTGTTTCTGCAGGCTGAGCTGGCGTGGGGACCCTCTCACAGTTCAGCAGGGTCCCGACCTAGCACTCCGTGCCTTGGTCCTTTCAGTTCCTGTTCTCAAAAGATGAAGTGACTTTGCCCTCAACACTTGCTGCCCATTGTGACATCAGTTTACAGATCTCTGCTCTCAGTGGTATTTGCATTTACAAGTGTCTCTTCTCCCTTGTGAAAAGGATCAGCAAGAAATTCGCAAGAGTTTAGCACGTGGGGTCCTGCAAACCTCCCTCAAAGCCTGAAATCACATCACTTGATCTCTTGAGTATGCCACCCCAGTCACCCACATTGTCTTAAAAAACAACCACTAGAAACAGTTCAGACCCTCGAACCTTGATTCTCTCATTAGGAAAATCTGAAAACTGAAAAAGTTCATTGCTGTGATGTTCAGTATTAACTTGATTTGTTACAAAATCTGACCTGTAAGGATCTAAATCTTTATGTAGTCTGTCCTCGCTTCGTTAAGTGTGGCTATTGAGAATTTGGCTGCAGAAATGATGCGTGCAATCGCCGGTCCTCCTTGAGACCCCCCCAAGGCTATTCTGTCATAAAAGTCCTGGTTTTCATGGTGTGTTTGGCTTCAGGCTCATATCGTGAGGGTGGTGACCAGTACTGACCATCACAGTGCAGTCCTAGTTGTCAGTTTGTCAAAATTCAGAGACCAGGCTAAACCAGTGAGTTGCAAAAGAACATTAAAGGGGTGACAAGTCTGTACCAGAGACAGTTTGTAAAACACCCCCAACACCTCCCAAGGCTCTTAGCATGTGGGGTCCTACAAACCTCCCTCAAATCTGAAGATCCAGAGGACCAACTGTCTGGGTTTGAAGGGAAGTGCTAGCGTGCTTCACAAAGTCCCCAAGTTATAGCAAGCTGCTGAGGAAGATGATGAAACCTGCCCCGGCAGCAGGTCACAGGCAGCGTCCTTTTAAGATGCCCACGTGGGGTGGAGACTGAATTAAAGAGAGGAACACATGGAGAGAGTTGGGAAAAGAATGCAGAAATATCTCATTTCTTAATTCAAAAAGCAGACAGGCTCGTGTCTTTCAATAGTGCACTCTTGCAGAGCACGCTTCTCTCTGCGTGTGAAAAGGGAGGATAACACAGGAGATGAGCCCCTCTTACATTCAACAGGCAGGTAAAGCGACAGTGATCAGGAAGATGATACTACGTTCCAAATAGTTCTCTCGTCCAGTTACTTGTCCTTTTCTTGGTTTGAAGATTTTCGGATCAGCAGTGTATACCGATATCATCTAAGATAAAAGTACCTTATAATCTCATGAGCAAACCACGTCTCTGCCAAACCTGAGACATTTCTTTACTATAGAGCCCCAAATCTGGAAACTGTCTCTCGGCACCTTAGCAAACAAAGTATTCCTGGTCCGCTACCATCATTCTTTCAATCACACTGATTTAGAATAAGTGATGTTTCCCCCACAGGTACCATGAGCAGCCTTGTGGCAAATCGCTGTGCACCTGACTTATTTAAGGACCTCTGACATGTCAAACCCATCCTCCCACAATTCACCACCCAGGGCCGGGTGCCTCCTTCCCTGATCCAGTGTTGTCATAGCTGCTTCACTCAGATGAAAGCTGGTCCACCCAGGCCGAGCACTTAAATGAAAGCAAAAGGTTCGATTGTTAGAATTTCCCAGTTATACAGCTGGTCTTTATCAGCCAGTTACCCAGCATGATATACCAAGGCGTACATAATGATAGCTGTCATCTGAAAAATGCTTACGATGTACTCAGTATGTCCTTTATCTTCACAGTAACTCTACCAGGTAGGTATTATTATTGCTATTTGACAGATAAGAAAACTGAGAGTAAGAATGGAAGATAGAAAAGGCTATATGTCCCTGAATGCCATTCTAGAGGGTCACCACAAAGAAGCTAGTCTTTGCAAATTTTGTCACAGCAACAATAGCTTCCAGGCAGAGAGGGCAAACATGATTATACTGCAGTTGAGCTCACTACATCATTAAGATTTAGCAACTTCATCAAAGTCATGTGACTATTTAAAGGGCTAAGATTTAATCCAGGTCTATTTGATTCAAAATTCTGGACTCGAGTCAAACAACCAACTATTAAATACATGGGAGCAGTTGTATGATTCAAGAACAAAGAGCAGCTTACCTTAGGTTGAGGAGAAGGCGAGGGATATTATTGCCAGATAGGATAGTAGATAGACCAAAAAAAAGCCAAGTTCAAATACTGACTCTGACTGTATGTACCTAATGATAGATCAGTTTAAACGCTTTGAGCCTCAACTTCTTCTGGAAGCAAATATTTTGAGCAGATCCTCCATGGGGTGATTTTCAGCATAACATCTACGGTTGGGGGCCTAACTTCCCAGAGAGGAGGAAGATTGATTAAACAGATCCAGAGGACATTCGAGGCCCTCACTTTGCCTGGAGACCTCAGTGCTGAGCCCTCTCCTCCAATGCTTTCCCATAGCTCTGCTCTCCCTACAGGCCAAGTGGGTGGAGCACTACCAAAGGTAACAGCGCTTCCATATAGTCCCAGGGTGCTGGCAGTCTCTGCAAACACAAAGAACAATGGTCCGAGTTGATTTATGCTGAAGTCACTCAGCACAATCAGTCTGCTCAGAGTGACACTAAAAGCCAGGCTCAAGTGATCAGTTAATGGCTCCATCTGCTGTGCAGTGATCTCAGCTCATGGTGGGAGAGGCCCTCCAGCCTTTCCTGGGAACACCAGCTTATTCCTCAGAAGACAGCTGACTTGCACTCATTCTAGGGGCTTTAAATGTTTACACAACTGGTCTGCGTTTCTGTGTATGCTGCAGGTCCAGGAAACTCGAGAGAATCAGCTGGGAGGATCAGCTGGGTCCTTTTACCTTTATTCAGTCCTCCCCCATCATTCTAGTTATTATAGGATGTGAGTAATAAATTACTAGAAAGGAACTTGAGCATCAGAATCTGAACAGGCTTTTGTGAAGATTTTCTATGAACTTGGCTAATGTATTTCTCATTCAGACCTGACACATGTTCATTCTAGATTTTCACTCCTCCTAGACAATGGTTATATCTAATACATCTGGAAAGTTCCAATGGACTTGTGGTCCAGTAAAAAAGGGGTAAGATGAGGGTAACAGGCTTGCTGCCATTTCAGATATCCCTAAGGAGGAGAAAATGAAGATCCATTCAAGATCTAGACTTTCTCCTACTGCGTCTCTACCACCCTCTTAGAATGGGTGGGGAGGCTTGTCTCAGAGTTACAGAATACAATGGTGGAAAACAAGTAGCCTGGATAAATTTGGGCTCAAAGAAACTGTGTTTTTAAGGAACTTGAGCATCTGGTGGAAGTCTGTAGAACTAGATTTAAATCAGATGAGGGTAACCTGATACATGCAGGACTACATAAATCAAGTAAACTTTGTGAACCTCAGTTTTCCCATCTGGGAAGTAGATACAATCCTACTTTGCAGAACTTAGAGAAAACATAGGTGAGATTTGATCAAGATTTTCTGTAACTCTTAGCCAACTCATTTCTACTTCAAGCTTGACAAGTATTTATTTATTCTGAAGCTCTTAAAATAGGCTAATAATGAACCTTTGATCAATGCCAATTTCTGATAAATGTGTTATTCATTTGAATTTGGTTTCAATTTTAAGTTCAGTAGCTAACTACAAGAAGCAGACCTGAAAAACAGGATTGAATCGGCAGTGTTATATAACAAGTACCTGCTCAGTAAATGTATTTATTGAATAAGTAAGTGAATTAATTACCCAAAGGCACACTTAGGGACTGTTTCTTATACTTTGGTAGTGCTGGAGAAGAAATACAGACACCCTCGCTCTTTTTTGATGATGTCTACTGAGCAAATGCAGCCCCTGGAGCTGTCAGAAGACAGACTGGACACGCTAGACCCTCACTGCAGCCACGTGGGTAAATGCTTCATTGTGAATGTCATGGAAATCAGAAAGGGTGTGTCTGTACCATATGGTTTGCAGCCAAGTCGGAGAAGGGCCCCCTGAAACCTGATAGTCTGCGCCTTCTGGTGACAGCCAGCGCCAGATGGACAGGCACATAGCCATGGGTCTGTGGGGTCTGCCATGTAAATATTAGCCGAAGCACTGGAGAAAAGTTCATTAAAGTTAGAGACAGAGAGAGTGCAAGAGGAGGCATTGTCCTCCTTTTGGGGTCTGACAGAGTCCCAGGCAGAGCATTTTTGAAGCAATAAATGGTATGTGGCAGTATAGCTTATTTCCAGTATTTCCCGGAACACTTACACCCCATGTGCAGTACCAATAAAATATTTCAAATATCTCTCTTTGCCTATCAAGACAGAATTTTAAATAGCCCTTTTCTGCTTTATTGTCAATCTGTTTCCTTTCCAGAACTGACTTTTTGTATAACCTTTGTAATGAAAATACCAGAAACATTTCTGCCTCTACCCATTTCTAAAAATGAGACACTCAGACTTTTGATGGATGGGCCTTTTGCATATTCATAGCCTTTGTTTATGCCTTGCCTGGTTATGACTTCCCCCTCCTCTCCCCTCTTCCCGATTGCCATCAAGATATTTTATGTTCAGGATTTCTCCAAAAATGGGGGGAAACGAGACTGAAGTAAAAGTCAGAATTGAAGCAAATGTCTTGCTATCTGTACTGCACACGGGTCAAACTTTGGGTCAAACGGGGTCTCACCTTTACCCGGTCCCTGTACAGAACGGGCCTGCAGAGACCCCGCAGTTGGGCAGCACCTATTCTAAGCATCAACATACGTCTAGAGTGCATGTAATACAGGGGGGAGTTGATGCTGCAGCAGGGTAGCAGATTTTCACAAGTGATTTGCAGTTAAGGCCTAGTTCTGAGACCCTGAGTGTAATCCAGGCCTGTAACTTGCTAGCAGTGTACCCTCCTGCCTTCTCCCTGGCCTTTGGACCTCGGTTTCCTTTTCTGCAAATTGGAGACAATAAAGTACTATCATTGGGTTTAGTGTGGGAACTAAATGAAATAATGAGTCCAGGAGTTATATTAAGACTTAACCAGGAAAGCACAGACGCTGATGAATCAGAAAAAGTACTGACCCATCTCACATGCTCAGATGATGTGGAAGCACCTAGTACCTGAAATGGTGCTCTGTAAAGTCTCCCCTCACTGTGTGTGTGTGTGTGTGTGTGTGTGTGTGTGCGCGCGCGTGCGTGCGCGTGTGTGTGTGTGGGTGTATCTCAACTCTATATTGTCCAGTGTTGTACACATATTACAATCTCAATAAATGTTTATTAAATTAAAATGATTGGATGAAATTATCAAAATAATTTAGGTAAAAGATATGTTTATTTTTAAGTTGCTCTTTGTCTTGGTGATCCAAATTATCTCAATCAGAATTTTATGGAATTTTTGTGATGTGTGTATATATATATATTTTTTTTTTCATGGAAGGCTACTCAAGTCTTCTGTTGAAGAGACCAAAATGAACACTTTATTTTTTTTCAAAACAATTTACCCCTGTCCCTACGGTCAAGTGTCATTAGAAACCAACCAGCTTGTAACTAGACCCTTAGTCATGTTCTATTCTTTTTTCTTCATATTTGCCAAAATCAGATGATCTTCCAGACCAGTTCATTAAGGGTTGTGATCTCAAAATGAAGCCAAGAAAGGGAAAAAATACGCAGCCCGCTCTCACTGTGGAGTCAGACCAGAAGAAACCCAGGAGGAAAGACACGCCCGCACTACACATCCCACCTTTCATCCCAGGTAACAGATCTGTTGGTTTACACCGCTGTAAAGGGGAAACTTGCCGCTAGACCACATTGCTCTTGGCAAATTCCTTATGACATATTTGTGGATTCGAGTTCTAAAGTATTAATGGCTTTGTATGATTCCACCTTTTCAACACAGTGACTTATTTTTGTCTCACCAATAGTGGAAGTTGGAGGCAGGGGAGGCACACAGCACTCCACATAGTCATTCCAGGATGCAGGCTGATGAGTTCTAACATCATCAACATGTACACAGTAAACAAAGTCACCTTGAGCTTTCAAAGCCACAGTGAGTATGAAACAGAGAGATGGAGGACTGATGGGGAGATTCATGTGGGACAGGCCTCACCTGACCATGAGGGAGGCTGGGAATAGACTCCTGCTTCACGCCCAGGGGGAAAGCAAAGCAGCTTGATGAGCAGCTGGGTCTCTATGGCACCCTTGGATATGGGAGTCTCTTCCTTACTCCCCAAAGCTAGTTTCTTTCTTGTTTTCTTTCACTTTTAGCCATTTACTTAATGTCCTTTCTATTCCTATACTTTAAAGGATACAAAACAAATGTAACACAGATGATCTTTTTGCAAAGGAAGCTTCAGAAGTGTAGGTAAGAGCAGCAGCACACACACAGCTGAAATACACACTAAGAAGCAACATTGTAACAGAGGATTTTAGTTACAGACCACAGGAGCTCAGTCTGGGCAGTGAGTTGAAAAATCTCATAGAAAAGGCTGTTTTTAGAGCATTATTAAATGATGGAGATTCGCCTGTATAGTAGAGGTGAGAAGGCAGGGAGGTAAATATGGGGGGGGGCAGAGCGATAATTAAGTTACCAGGGTGGACATGTATTGCCCACAGCTTGCACTTAGCTTGCAGATGACCCCCTCTGGCTCAGGAGGGTGGGACTGGGAGACAAACTGAAGCTTAATTCTGTCTGACACCTATGAGTTGTGGTAAACTGGCCACCTTTCTTTGCCTCACTTTCCTCGCATAGGTGATGGTGGTAGTAACATTAAATTCCTTGGGATTCTATAAGGCTAAAGTGAAATCAGGCGTCAAACTATTTTGTATAGCTTTCCCTGGTGTAGCCTTGATAAATACTATTCTTAATGAAATAAGTTTAAAATCCTACACTGACCACCTTCACCCGGTATATGTGCAAATATATGTGTATGTGCAGCCCTCCTATTTTAGGATGTATGTGTGCATTTGAACCTGTTTCCCTTTCTCTTCCCCTAACCATGTAGCTGTGATTTCAGAACATTTAATTAAAAGATACGATATTCAAGAGAGACATCCAAAGAGCAAAATGAGCACGACTCTTCATAACACTGACCTGGAACAGAAAAAGCCCAGGAGAAAAGACACACCTGCCCTGCATGTGCCTCCCTTCGCAGCAGGTGAAACAGCTGGTACGGGGCATTTTCAGGAGGTGGTGGGACCAGGTCGGGAGCCTCACCATCTGGAGGCGCCAGGGGCATGGCCTTTGGCCTGGACCTGCAAGCCGGGTCACACTCGAGAGCTCTAGGTAGAGATGGCATTTACTGCTGCCTTCCCAGTTTCTCTTCATTGCCAGCTCCCCGGGGGGCTGACCTGAACCAAAAGGAGGCTCCCAACTACTCATGCTTCAGCAGAGCTAGTCAAATTCACTGAGTCAGTGAAATGGAAATGTCAGTGGGTCATTGAGAAGAGGTGAAATCCCCTCCCCTCCAGCCGCCTACTCCCACGTGATCCATGCCTCTGGTAGCTCATTCTCCCCACTGATCAAAATGGGATCAATTTGACTAATTGATCAAAAGCTCATGGACTAATTGATTGAAATCTCAATGCAGGTTAGGGAGTGAGGGAGAAAGGGAGAGACAAAGAGAGGGAGAGAGGAAGAAAAAGGAGAGAGGGAAGGAAAGAGTACAGAAATATTAATAGCTATCTTAATATGTGTGTCAAGTGAAACAAAACTAATTTACTGAACTATGATCATAACCCCAGGTTGCAAGAGATACAGTCTGTCCCCAAGAAGTTTATGTGCAATTTGAGAAATAAGATATGTAAATTCATGATTGGTATATGAGACGTGTGTAAGAAAAACAGACAGACAGACAGGCAGAGAGAGACAGAGAGGGAAAAGACTATAGATGGTTTATAAGGAGAGTGGGAGGCAAGGGGGAAATGTACTAATATTTTCTGAGACTCAACTAAATGTTAGGTGTGGCATGTATTGCAGACTTTTAAAAATCATCAGAATAACACAACAAATTATTATCTCCCTTCACAGATAAATAAATTGAGAGAGAATTTAATTTATCTACTTACTTTAAAGTCTTACATGGATGAAACTGAGGGACAGATGGCTGATTGGCTGGCTGGTTGGATCGGGTGGCATGACCAGATAAATAAATGAATCCTCAAGATCAAACACTAATACATGGAGAGCTGGAGAACAGACCAAGCCTGTCTCCCTTTTGGCCAGTTTTTCACTCTGCTATGCTGCACTTCAGACTTTTGCCATTATAGAAACACAGAAGTTACTCTTGTGCACTCTGGGTGCTGAGGCAAGGTGGAGTCCAGCCTGGACCACACAGTAACTGAATGAGATACTGTCTCAAAATAAAAAATAAAATAAAAAGAGTGAAAATGTGGCTCAGTACAAAAGTCCTGGGTTCAATCCTCCGCACCATTAAAAAAAGGATACGTAAGTTATACTTTTGGTAGGAGATGCTACTTCATCATTATTAAAAATATATTTTATATTATTTCATTTAACCAACAAAATTCAAAAGATAGCTCAGAAGAAGACATAATGACAAAAGCCATTGGGAATGCAGTAACTTGAGATTCCCAGCAATTTCCAAGGCTAGGCCCCAATGCCACGAGGCCTGAGCTCTCTGGTCTTCCTTTCCTTTTCCGTCCCTCTTTCCACCTCCTTTTACCTCCATCTGTCTTGACCAGACGAAAAGTGGGTACATGTCCCCACTTGATCATGTCTCTCTCTCTCTCTCACAGACACACACACACACACACACACTTCTAGGGACCAACCTTTCTGAGCTCTGAACACATGCAGCCTCCTGGTGTAATACAAACGTGTGGATACTATAAGAAATTTAGAACATGTAGGAGTCTAATCCTCAAACTACCTTCATTCTTTTAATATGTATTGAGCACATGTTATACTCTAAGTAATGGCATTGGGTAAAGTCAACAGTCACACAGGTAACAGATAATAGAATTTCTGCTAGGGGTAAATTTTATAAAAATAAATAAATAAATAAATAAATAAAGCCGGGTAGGGAAAGAGAGGAGTTGGAGATTGCTTCTTTACGTGAGAGTGCAGGGAAAACGACTCTGAGGAAGAAACATTTAACCACAGACCTGAAGGAAGTGTGGATCACTAAGTGAAGAGTATTTGAACCTAAGGGGTAAGTTCACATGTCCTGAAGGGGAAACATCTCGATTTTTTACTCAGTCAGTATCAATACTGAGTACCTATGATATTCCAGGCACTGTTCAAGTGTTAGACATACACTAGAAAACAAAACTAAAGGAAAAAAATCCTTGTGTTCCTTGACTATACACTCTAGGTGGGAAAAATACAATAACTCAATACTTGGATCTGAAACAGAATAAAAGATTGCCTAAAATTCACAGGCAGACAACCTGGACACCATGAGATAGCTCATTCAGAGGAAGGGAAGGCTCTGAGGACTCCCCTTATTGCTTCCCCGGGCAGAATTTGTCAGCCTTCAAGGAATCCTGAATTGGTCTTTTCCCTCCCTTAACATGGAGTCAACAGACAGGGCTAATGATAGCTTTCTCCCCGATATAGGATTTGAAGGACAAAGCTGCTCTACTTCTAGCGCAAATATAAAGGGCGAGCCAGCACCATCCCCTACAGAAGAAGCCATCCACACATGGCTTGGGGCAGGACCCTTTCTTCTTTCAGACTAGTTTCACTACTGGGAAAGGGGTTCAGAGGTCTTTGTATAACTGAATTAAGACCAGTAGCCAATAGCCACAATATATCAATTCCAACTGCTCCCCAAGAGAAGAAGGAATTATTACATGGTGATATTTGCATGGTAGAGGAATAAATAAAATCTCTAACAAATATTATAGCAAAAGAATCACTTTGACATTATATGATCCAGATTAACAACTCCTGATTTAGAACTTCTTTCTGCCCATCAAAGTCTATTTGTTCTAAATTAGGCTATGCTACAACATGGGAAGTTTTCCATTACACTTGCATATACCTGTAGTTTAAACAAATTTTTCTTGCTTTCTTTTTTGCCTCTGTCAAATATTTTGTCCCCAAATCAAATAAGATGAAAATAGAATATAGATTTGCCATACATTTCCAGATTTGCAAGTAAAGAGCAGGGCCAGGCAAGGTGCCAGGGTGCATGCAAAGACAACTCCTCAGAGAAATAGATGAAGGATGGATGGGAGGATCTGAGCTGTGTCAGCCACACTCTTCACAGGTTACCAGCGTTCCTGCATCCCCGGATCCTCCAGCTGATCACACACTTTCTCAAGGCTCCACCTCTGTCCCGCTCCCACTTACTTTTCAATACCAAGCTAGCTCAAAGCCTCTATTAACAGTACCCTCAAAAGTAACTTTTTTCTACTCTGAACTGACTCTGATCACTACTGTGCATGCAAATCACCAAGACTTTATATCTATTTTCATGTGGCCTTTATTGTTCTTTTTGCTGTTATTCAAATTGACTTACATTAACAACCTGCTTGATGAATTCAGGAAGACTGGACTGTGATTGCCATATGCTCCTAGTATTGCCCTTAATACCTAAGCCAATCATTGCTACTAGTAATGCTCAATAAGTATCTGTTGACAATATTCTATTTGCTAGTCATAATTCTATAGTACCTGATTATGTCCATTTTTGCATTATTTTGTAGAGAGACAAAAATATATACAGGAAGGGATTCATCCTAATACATAAAATTGAACATGGGCTTTGGAGTCAGAAAGATCTGGGTTTCATCTTGGCCTCTGCTTCCTCAACCTTTGTGGCCCTGAAAAGTTAACATAATAAAAGCCTTCTTCATCTCAGCTGTCCCAGAAAGGGGACCATAAAATCTGTCTCAAAGAGTTGTTAACATTTAATACTTAGCAAAGATTTTGGCGTATTGGAAGTCCTCATAAGTGTTAGTTCCCTTCCATTGTCTGTTCAATCTTATATTCTTTAAGTCAAATAATTACTGATGTTAAGAATTCTCCCAGCTACAGCATGTTATCTCTTCATATAAATCTGCTGATTGAAGGAACTTTCTAAAGTTCTTGAGCTCTGATCACTTGTCAATGGATGCTGCATACATCCCACTACCTAATTCTAAAACAGCAGCTTCCTTCGTGAGTCAAAATGTTTGTCAAACACCGCAGCATATGCAAGAGTTGGAGGCGTGGTGCTCTATACCCATAGACTCAATAGGCATTATGGAATTCCTTAAGTCAGCAAGTCTCCATATTATGTGTGCAATTACAGATATTGTTGTATGATTCTAGCTTTTTATTAGCATATTAGCTGAAGTACTTTACTTTTGAAGAGCCTTTTAGTATCTAAAGATTTGGCAGTAATCGAAATGCTAGTTAAACTGATAAGGATAGAGCCTTCAGCAGATGTTCAGAAAGACTCATATTGGTTCTAATAAGGGTGCTGAGAGAAACTCACAGACAAATGCACCCTGGAGACATCTCCTCTCATTAGCCCTTGGCAAGTGAGAACTGGACAAGGATTCAGGCTCTTCTCTAAATCTCCTGCTAACCACCTTCATTCGCCTAAGTTAATGAGCTAATTTGACAAGTTCCAACTGCCAGGATAACCCTCCACAGGGAGTCACCTCAGGCTTCCTTGCCAGCCCCAGGCTTGCTCCCAACTTGGTTCATGGTTTCCAGGACCCCCATCTTAGTGACTATGAGACGGAGCATTGTTTGTGACTGGGCAGATCTAGAGAGCCCAGACCTGCTTAGGAGAGAAAGAAGTATTTAGCTTGAGGTCTGTGGCAAAAGGAGCCAAGCAAAGTAAAGAATAAAGTAGCTGGAAGCATCAAAGAGGAGCTGGCTGAAAAACTGTTAGTATTTGAGCAGTCTAGAGGATCAAAATGAGATGCTTCACTAGTACAAAGGAAAGGGACTAGTATGTCCTTTGGCTGTGACACCTCTTCTGTCCTGCTGGAAGACAGTATTCTCTCTGGTGTGACTCCTTAGGACAGGTAGTGCCTTTGCCTTGATTCTGCAGGTCAGAGGTATATATCTACAATGTGGATGCCCACTTTTAGATGGTACCATAGATGGGATCCTGCTTAAAATCAGCTTACTTCAAGGCTGACTGCCCCTCAAAGACCCCAGATAGGCAGCCTGGGCTTTAAAACACACCAGTGTCTTATGGGCAGCCATGTTCCCCAGTCTTAGCTCTACAGAAAGAGGAAGAAGTTGCCATTAGTTAGATCCCTACTACATTTCAGATTTTGAGCCAGATGGTAGACTGTCCTGTAAGAACCACAGAGGTAGATGGGTATATTGGTCAGTGGTTCCTACAAGATGAAAAGTGCTCTAGCAAAAGTTGGCGTAATGTATTACTAGAACATGAAAGAATGTGGGCCTAAGTGTACTCTGGAGCATCATGGCATGTGGGAGAAACAAGTATTTTTAGTCAACCTGAGTTTGGTTTGATGTAGACACATCTAGAAAAGATGGAGAGTTGAGGGGTTCAACACAGCATACTGTAAGTTCCCCTACCATGTTAGCTTTAATTCCAAATAAGAATCCAAACTTCCCTGAAGCTAGTATAATATAGGAGAAAATATCTTTCACTGTGTTTCGTAAGTGATTTATCTAAAAGCCTTAGTTTCAGCCACTCTTGAAATTGCCTTGCAAGCGCAAGGGCCTGAGTTCAATCCCTGGGACCATAAAATAAAATAAAATAAAATGCTCCCCCTTTACACTTCACAGAATGACCAGAACCACCCAGACCTCCTTGACTGGCCTTTACTGAACTAATCCATCCAGAAAATTGTACTCAAAAAAGAAATTAAGATTTCTGTTTCACAGACTGGTACACTTTTTAAAACAAAATATTATGGAGCCCAACATAGGAATAGCAACATTTATTTTGCCTAGTAAGGACGTGCAAGAACCACCAGGTAATATCCTTAAAATTTTATAAAAGAAAGGATATTTTAATCTGGAAAAGCAGGAAAATTATCTCAGAATAAAGAGCCATTTTAAATTGTGCAAAAAACCTATTTTCTTATTTTGCTCTGAACTGTGTGGACGTGATCATCTACTACAACTGGCATTTGGAAACAGCATGTCCAGAGTCTCAGCTCGGTATTTTCCCCAGATGTTGGTAAAATGATTTTCAGTTTGATTTCATGAGGCTTACCAATTTCCTTCAAAAGATCAATAAATTCGCAAATTGTGGGGGAAAATGGAAAAACTAACATTAGTTGCTCACAGGTGTGGCTCTTTGTTAAGCACATTACATATACCTTATTTAATTGATGCCATAACTCTTTATAATAAGTATCAATGTCCTCAGTTTACCTATGAGAAAATATGGATGAGAAAGTGTTAACTGGCCTAATACAGATTAAGAGAGTGGCTCAAGTAGGACCCCAAGTCCACATGCGTTCCCTCCTACTGTACTGCAAGATTAGGAGCAGACCTCGGGGAATGAAGGTGCAGGCTGCCCATGACCCCCGGGCTGTGTCCTCTTGTGCCCAGCATGGTGTCCTCACTGAACCCTTTTGGGAAGACCAAATCAGGCCACCCATCACCCTCTCCCTGTGTACAGATGCAAAAACATTTCTGTGGTTGCTACGCTCCTGCGCGTTGTGTCTATGCTAGGAAGCTGTCTAATATTTTAATTAGATGCACTTAATTGCAGGTCTATGCTTTGTTTTGCAGGTGTGACCCTGCTGAGGGACGAGAGACCCAAAGTGATCACGGAAGATGACGAAAAGGATGGTGACAAGATAGCTATTTAAAGATAACTCCCCAAGAGCACTTGTAAATAGGTTAGATTGGTTCCCTATGGTGACCTAGAGGAAAAAATAGACTTGTTTCTGCTCTGATTTCATCCTAGTCTGACTCAGATCTAGACATTTCTTCCCCAGGAGACACAGTATATCAGATTGCCAGTCACTTTTTTTGTTTGTTTGTTTGGTTTCTAGTCCTACTTTCTGAATTCTCCAATGCAATGGAAAGGAAATAGATCATTCAAACTAGTAGGTAACATGGAACGTTCTGGTACTCAGTATTCATCTTCTGCCTCTTTCAGATCAATTCATAGAACAAAGAACATGGAAAACAAGTGGAACCTTTACTCCCACTTTATCTGCTGGGCAGAATTTAGCTTAACATTATCCAAACACCAATCCAAGTCGGAGCTCCCTCTGGCTCCCCCTTGCCAGCAAGATCATTGTGTTCTAATTCACTGATAGTTTTGGAGAATATGATCTTTTATTTCTCCTGTCCTATCTTAAGAGTCCTTTCTGGTGATATTCCTAAAATCTTTGTGGCTGATACTACAAAATTGAATTTATCAACTGGGGGAATCAACCCAGTCTATCATGCCATGCCTAAAAATACCAGAAATAGAAAATGCTGAGAGATTCACTATACCCTTTCATATTTATTTTTCATTTGTACAAAGAATTCTTAACCGTGTTGCCCTAACAGTTATGAACTGTATCACCAGTGAGTCGTTACTAATGATAGATAAAATACCACTGTCTGTGATTAATTTATTTTTTAAAAAACTAAGGCCAACTGAAGGCCATTCTGATACTTTTGGTGTCTGACTTATCTAGACTCCAGTAATCTTTCTTAGAAAGAAGGGAAAGGTGAAATGCTACCTAATGAGCAGGCGTCTGTATTGAGTCCCTGTCCTAGCCTGCAATCTTGGGTGCCTGGTGGGGAGGGAGAGGTTGGGGGCTTGCACACAGACCTCATCCATCAAGCAGTACACAGGAAGAAAGGTGAGAACTGTTATCAAAAGAAAAAAAAAGTAGGTGTTCAAATCATCATACTGAAGAGTGATAATATGCAATTTATCTCTACCCTGGTTCCAATCATTTGTTAATCCCTTTGTCTCTCTGTGCCCCTCACAAAGGTGGAAAAGGGGAAAGATCTTGCTGGAAATAAAGGTACTTCCATTAACCTCTCTATGCCCTCGTGGATTTCTACTAAAAATACCCTATTTACTTATCATTTTGAAGAACAGTGGTTGCAAAGGAGACTCAGGAGGTTTGGTTTTGTTTTGCTTTCGTTTTTGTTTGGTCTACAGAGGTTTAAAAGCATTTGAGTTAGCCATTAAGTTTTACCATCCAACTAGGAGAATTTATGTATAATTCTAGATTTCCAAATTCTCTTGGAAAAGTACCTCAAGAGCAACAACTTTGGGCCTGTTTTGGAATGTGGCAACTCCTTGCTGGAGCTGAGCACTGGCTGTCATTTCAAAAGGCGCACGAGTTCCCCAGTTTTCCATACGCCCCATCTGGAGCACTTACCTATTGACTTCGCCCTCTCACCTTTGCATTTGAGTTTAGAGCCCTATAGTGAAAAACCTACATCCTATTCGTAGTGGTCTCTCACCTCTTTGATTCCAGTGCTCGATTCCCATTCTGCTAGCCTCCATCACAGCCTGGGAAGAGGAATAAGGCCTGGGTTCCAGCCCCAGCTGTAGACTGTAGATTCGGAACGAGTCCCTGGAACTCTGAGTGCTCTATCTGGAAAACAAAGATAACAACCTTTACTTTGCTTTCTTCATAGCTAGAGAATTAAGTGAGAGATAGGTAATGTGTGACAAAGGGCTTCGTAAACTAAAATTCTTTATCTAGCCATAACTCAGGACAATCTGAAGACCTCTTTCAGAATGTGAGCCGTCCTCTTCTATAGTTAAATCCTCATTGCCTGACCTCTGAGTGGGTTGCAATTATGTCGAATCTACTTGCAGCATCTGGAAAAAGATTTCAAGTAAGGAGATCCCATTATCTGTACCGCTTTCACTGAAACACCAGCCCTCTCTTCCTAGGAAGACTCCTTTGTGGCAGAGCCCCGGCTTCAAAAGCACACACTCAGAATGGTGAGGGGCAAAACCAGCCAAAGCAGGGGCAACCCTGGATATCACCCGATAATTTGGGCTGAAACCAAACCTCCCTCATTTCCCTTGCCCAGTTTGGTCCTTTTCTGGGCAGGAAAAGTAGAAGTTTAATTATTAGACTTACATTCCAATTCAAATAGTTCTCAGTATGTTGTGAAAAACTTCCCTCCAAATAAATAATAGCTCTATTAAGAAGTTAAAAACATTGCGTGGTGCCCATTCAGAAAGAAGGCTCGAATGAAAGGCGTCCAACAGGATCTGGCAAGGCAGTTGGCCACTTGCTCATTTTGAAGGCGTGGGACCCAGGCTACAGGGGATGGGGAGACTTAGTCCTCAATCAAAAGCCCCATACTGGCCCTTTCTTTAAGTCCTGACGGCCTTTGAAAGCTGTTGACTGAGATCACACAGCCGGCTTCTAATGCCTAATTATCATTTTGGAGAGAGAGGATCTGGTGCTGAAGTATCTGAATGGGACCCCAAAGGACTCAAGCACTGTTTCCTTTTAGATGCAGTGCGTTTTCCCTCCCCAGCAGGTGAGGTTCAGGGTGTCTTCTTCCAAGAAGGAGAGACTGAGATAGTATGTGGTTGTGAAAATAAGCTAGTAAAGCAATTATTTTTGCCAGCTGAGGATAAGAGGCTAGTTACATGATGGATTTTGTAGAATCTCTGTCGTCCTCTGTATACATGAGGCTCCCTCACCACTTGTGATTTGTAAGTGTGAAAGTGTTACTCAGAAAACTCCCCAAGGCAGTGATTGAACGCCAGGAAAAGGACAGACTATGATACTGTAAATTTAATTATAAGGATCGTGTGGTGATTACCAGTTGGTAATGAAAAGGTTAAAACACTTGGCGATGAGACTCATTTGTTGAAGCCATCCTGCCCAGCACACACCGAGTGGTCATAAGACAAAACAGTAACACTGACCCAAAACCGCACAAGCTAAAACAAATCTTCAGTGACCCCTTCAACCCTCCCAAAGAGCTGAGCCCTGGCTCATCTTCTTTAGAAGTTAATGTATATAGATACCTCTATCTAAAATTAAAAGGCCCTCTGTGAGGCCTGAGGAAAGAGCCCAATCAAATTACACAATTACTTCAGATACAACACAGGTGCTACCAGAAGGTTTACAAGGCCCGGTTCCTCTCTTGGAAACTTGCTGTCCTTCTTGCCAGTGTGCTCTGGGATGAATAAACTCTTTTTATTCTGATTTTAGTAAATTCTTTTACCACCAGGGTCACCGGCTCTGCACACATCATTTCACAAGGCAGGCGGGAGGACAGAGGGAAAGATAGGGGAATTAACACTTAACAATTGGCCTGTCAGACCAAAAAAACCAAAACAAAACCAAACCTGTTCTGTATTCCTGAATGTGTGCTGAAACTTTAACTCAAATCCTAAGCTGTCGATTATCAGGCACCATTACAACCTGCTCACGCAAGCCCTAACCAGTCCAGAGGCAACCATTATTTCTCCTTATGAACTGTCCTCCTACCTCCAAACTTTCTCTTCTCCAAGCCATCTAAATCCACCTTGTCTATAGTTAGTGCAGGGATAATGTAAATAACTTATACTTCTTGTCCCCAAACTTTTTTTTTTTTACAGACACTCTTAACTCTAAATCTAGTGGCCATTTATTTCACCTGCTATCTAGCCCTGCTGCTGGTACCTGCGGGAACTTGTCCCTGGATTTAGTCTCTTTGTGGCCAACATATCTGAGGACTTAATAAATCCTTCTATTTCAAAGATCACTCACTCCGTCTCAGTTTTTTAGCTTAACACTGTCTTAGTGAGCCAATGGTCATAAGACAGCAGATTTAATAGGGGACAGTTATAGATTACAATATTCACCCAGAAGCCAAATGCAGAAGGTGCTGAATGTCCATCTAGGCACTGGAGACCCAAAAGATCCAATTGAGGGCTGGGAGCCCACAGCACTGTCCCATGTACGTCCATGTCTGCAGATGATGGCTGGAAAGATCTTCCCTGGAGCCAGGATACGACGCTCGCAGCAGAGATGACAACCAGAGCTCCTCCGAAGCAACAGCGGCCATCCTCGACGACAGCAAGGCCCCGAGCTCCTTCCTCGATGAGGACAGCTGAGCACCCTCCGGAAGAACCAGCCGTAGCAGAGCTTCTCCTGGGAAACAGCCCGCCAACTAGCTACGGCTCCCACTCTGCCTTATGTTGCATCAGCAACAACCCTCAGGTGGATCTCGTACACCCATCATCACATCAACTCAGTCCAGCTGGGCGTTCTGGAGCAAGTTGACCATATTAGGTCCACCACAAACACCAACCTATGTAGCAGGTCCTTCTAGCATGATAAACTGTTACCAGTCTGTTGGGGTTTTGTCGTCCAATATGGACAGAAATCTTCAATAGGCAGAGTCCTCCTCCTCTGGGGTTAGTGGCTTCTGGCTTTGAGTGCTGACAGTTCAGTCTTTAGTGCCATAGCTTGTGATCTGAGTGCCAGGGGGTTTTAACTCTAGTGTTACAGCTTTTGATATTATCATTTTTTCTGTTAAGGCCCCAAGGCTTCTAGCCACCCCTGTTATCAGGTAGTTATATTCCAAATAAATGTTGCCTGGTTCTGGAAAGCTCACTTCTCTTTCTGGAGTTAGATTCCAGGTTCTTCTCATCTCAACAAAGAATTGAACAAAATGACCCAAAAGCAGTGACAAAGTTTATTTAAAAGGCAAAATGGAGATTGGGAGAAACTGGCTCTGCAGAGTGAGTTTCGGCTGAACGAAGAAAAAAAGTAAAAATACAAAATCAAATAAAAATACATACCTCATCTGAGACATGGTGGTACAGGCTGTCATGGAAAGATATGATAGCCCAGTGAGTCTCTTTAATAGGTCTCTATGTTCTCTAAATCTGGAGAAAACCCATGAGAACGTCTACTTCCATGGGAACTTTTACATCTGGGTCCTGAGAGGCGGTGCTGGAATCTCATGCCTCAGGTCCAGGCCATGCTCCGAGAAGTCACCATCTGTTCGGGATTTTGTAATTAACAAGTCATGCCTACTTTCCCAGCCAACTTTAGCCACGCTTCTCTCCTACCTCACCCCATCAGCTCCACATCAGCCAAGGTTGTAAACCTCTTTGCATTTTCTGGAGCACCCCTCCCCTCCAGCACTTTTTACACCTTTGGAAAGCAACATGGCGCTCACTTTAGAGGCACATACCTGCTGCTCAGCTGCCACTCATCCAGTCTCAGCTTCTTCCTTTCTCCTTAGCCGATGGCCTCCAGCTTCAAGGCCTCAGGCACTTTGACTCCTCCACTGAGGGCCTACACCTCTGGTCTGGTCTCCACCTTCTCTTCCACCACAGCCGTGGTCCTGGAGACTAGGGCTAGATTCAACCTCCAATACCAAAAATTATATGACAAACACTGTTCCAACTATTTTTGATTTTTTGCAAAAAATAGAATATTTTAATTCTCAATATCCCTAATGTTTCAAATTACGAAGTGCTAAATATTAGTTGCACTACTTTTTGTTTCTGTATATATATTCATAATCAACAGTAAAAGAGTATTTAATGTTTTTTTAAATTTTTCCATGATCACAGAACAATGGTAATTTTTCCCATTTATTATTAAAATCACTGTGTGCAGATTCAGTTTGCAAAGATAAATTTATGGCTCCAAGCAACCGTGCACCACGCAGCTTGCTTGTATTTACATCTTGAGGCCAAGTCAAAGTGCGTGCTGCTTGGAGTGGAGCAGGAGAAGGGAAGGTAGCGGTAGGAGGGATTCATGTGATCAGTTCACAGAGATTAAATGAAGCAGCGAGAGACTGATTCGAATCCAAAGAATGAGGTCCCAAGTCAGAAACCAGAAAGTTAATTAATCAGGCTGGAGGACGATGTAGGAAAAGAAATCAAACTAAACGGAAAATAAATAAATATCAATAACAAGAAGACTAAATAATTAAGGAAGTTCTTGATACATTAGATATACCCATTCTGGAGCCAAATGTTCCTGAGGCTTTGTTTTTACTCACAGTAGTGGATACATCCCTGGAATGGAGACAGGCCCTTACAGGATCCAAGGGTTTTCAGAATCCAATTTCCACTGTCTTAAAGCCTCTTCAGGCAGAGGGAATGAATGTGGCCTCTGCCTTGGCCAGTGGTCCAGAGACCTGAAGTGGATGCCAGAGTGTTGAGACTGGCCTGTGTCTACCATGGGTAGCAAAGCATGGGGAAAACTCTCACAATCAAATTGCTCTCAAAAATGCTGACGGAACGCAAGGATACGAGAGAAAGTGACATAGCAGGTACCAAGGGCTTTTTAACTTTGGGGTTCTCCTGGTTTTCGAGACTTGACTCATGGGACATGGTGATACCAATCTTAGAGTGCACTCACTCTGTGGGAGCTTGGTCCCACAGCACCTCTTGGGCTGCATGGTTGTGGGTGCGGTGGGACCGAGGAAGTTTTTCTGCACCCAACATCTTAGAACACTTGTCCACAGGCTGCATTTTTATATGAAACCTCTGGCAATGAGCAGAGGAATACTAAAGACTAAGTCAGTGGTGATGGAAAACTGGACCTACCAGGAGGTTGATGGGAAATGAGGACCATGTTGTGTAGGGATGGAAGACTGAGACTATTTGGGCTCGCCTCTGTCACACACTGATCCACACAGAGATATAGAAATCAAGATGCATAGAGAATCCTGATCCTCTCGGGACATTAAGAATTCAATTTTATAACTTCCAGGTCATTGAGAATCAGGAAGACTCGCATTATTCCCTTCCTGGAGTCTGGGGATAATAGTTCTTCTGGAGGGAAAGAAGGTCCGGACTGCTGTCAGTGTGTCTCTGGGACAGTGAGCATCAAGGTCGGAGTGCTGCAGACTGAGCACATGGGGACCTGAGTCTTGCTGCAGGTGGGCATTGAGGCAGGAAGAAGAGACCTTCTTGCCTTTCAGTATGAACTGGTAACCCGAAGACGGGACAGCTGGGAACAGACCGGAGCTGGGTGTGGAGAGATTATCACTGTGAACTGGGGCGCCGGAAGAGCCCCATGTGCTGCTCATGGGTTCCGTGATCAACCTCGGGGAAAACACCCCCCGGAGTAAGTGGAGTCATGGTTGCGAGCAGAGGTTTTGAAACCAGTGTCTTGTCACCAGGTAGACCCTCAGCCACCACCATGGGGCCATGAAACAGCAGGTGTGACATGGGCAGAAGCAGGCCGAGAGACAGATAAGGACCCTGGAGACTGGGCAGAAACGATACAGAATAGGGGAAAGGATTGGCCCAGTTGTAGAGCCAGGTTCTGGAATCTTGAATATTTCGGTGTTTTTCTTTTGATTTCTTAAGCAACTTACCAGAAATACTTAGATAGAAATGTTCACTATTAGATGCTTGTACTTCTTCCCACTTCCCTGAACACTCTACAGCTCCCAGCCCTCTCTGGCATTCCTGGGGGCCCTGACACTTCTGTGTCACCAACTTCCTGGTAAGTCTCACTGTAGGGGGGCTCAAGAGAGAGAAGGCTGCCTGTCCTGTGACAGGAAGGGGGCTACTATGAGACTGAGCAAGAGTCTTAGTTACTTTCTTGTTGCTGGAACATGATACCAGACAGTCACAACTTACAGGTGAAAGGTTTATTTTGGCTCACGGTTTGTAGAGGTTTCTACAAACTCTTCACAGTTTGCAGAGGTTTCTATTTTGACTCTACAGTTTGTAGAGAGTCCATATCAGCTGGCTCCATGATAGGGAGCCATAGCAGAGGGGCATGGGAGAAGAGTTTGCTCCCGCCATGGCAGACAGGAAGCAGACAGAGATTAAGGGATGAAGAAGCCCCTTCCAGGCCACACCCCAGTGACCCACTTCCTCTGACCAGGCTTTACTTTCTGACATCATGTTTAACTAGAAAGTCATCAATGGACTAATTTGGTGATGAGTGTCACATCCCCATGATCCAATCACTTCCCCAAAGCCCCACCTATGAGTGCAGGAGGGTTGGGGCAGGGGGGACATCTAGCTATAAGCCACAACAGCAAGTTTCTTTTACCTTTTATTGTAATAATTCTCAACCATCATACATTTTCCACACACTATCTGTTTTAGTTACTTTTCTCTCGTTGTTGGGACAGAATACCCGACACCCAAAGTTAGGGGAAGAAAGGTTTATTAGCTCACAGTCTGCAGAGTTTTCAGTCTATAGTCCGCTGGGTCCGAGGCAGGGTGACACGGCAGAGGCAGGGCTGACCGGCATGGCAGACCGGCAGCAAAGTAAAGTAAGGAAAATGCAAGGAATGTATGCAAATAAGCAATGCAAACAAGCAGCTAATTAGCCTCTTCCTGTATCTTTTATCTAGGCTACCTGCCCCCAGGGCGGCCCGCACTCCCGCCCCCAATCTCAGTCTCACATCCTTGATCCCAGCAGAACGATGCCAAACCGATCAATGGATCAATTTAGTAATCACACACTCTAGATCCAGCTATCTCTTACCACATGAGGCTTTGGGGGGACACCTAGACACAAACCATAACACTATCACTGATCAAATTATTTTAGGATGATTGATGGACTTAAAAGGTGAACATTAACTAGATGAGAATGACCATTGCAAGAAATTTTAAAAAGAAATGTTTCCATGGTTCTTGCAGTACTTGACTATCTTGTCCTTCAACAGAAAGCGACGGAGGACAACTCTTCACTGCCTTGGACAGTGTTATTACAAATTGTGCGTGCAGCATTCTCACATATTCCTGGGAAATTCAGATCCCTCCCTGTGCTCCCAAGCCACATATTGCGCTGCCTTCCACCATCGCATGATCATGCGGCTCTGACAGATAGTAGTTGGAACAAACATAAATCTCACATTGATTGAAATGGGAGAGCACATATAGGAAGTTTGGGGACATACTGATCAATGCCCATTGTTCTGAAGCTCCTACTCTGAAAGAAAACAAGCAGAACAATCAATTCTACTATACTCTCGGTCCTTCTACCCCAGAGGAAGGCTTTTAGCCTCCATCAGCAAGTGTTTGAGGGTCCTTTTGTTCAAAGGAAACCATATTTAGAAGTCCAACTGTGAAATGCACAAAGCTGAGATGCCAAGTTGGAGAAGTGAGGACAGCCCAAGCCTGCTCCCCATACCAGCTTCATAGAGTGCCCCTTAAGGAAAGCCCTAGAACTCTCCAGAGCAGGGTTAGAAAGTGCCACACCAGGTAATTAGGCAGCTCTGAGATTTTCTTCAGCCTCCTCCAACATAAGCATCCTCAGTTCACGCTCAGCCCCAAGCCTCCCATGTCGAGTGGGACGTGGGTTTTCATTGCATGGGTAATGGATGGGTTTTAATATACAAGTTTGCAATCTCTGTCTTTGATATACCCTGTGCATTTCCAAATAGGAACAATGTCCCCTGCGACTCTTCGTTCTGAGCAGCAGCCAAATCTACAGCCTGTCTCCTATAGAGCAATGCAAAAAGCCAGCAATAAAAAAACTAAATAGCAAATCAACAGGGTGTAGTTCTTGAACAAATGCACATTCATAATTTGTAACTGTGTAGTTATAAATCCCCTCCTAGAGCTTTCCTCTAACAACCCAGAACAGAGAGAAAGCTTTTATCTTTTTTTTCTCCATTTGGATATTTGGTGAAGCAGCTATGTACATTTGCCAAGAGTACAAATACTTGTACTTTTTACTACCCTAAAGAATTACCTCAAATGTAGTGGAGTTACAAAGACTCAGTGCCTGATTTTATAAAATTCTGCCTGTGAGATGGAATTTCCATCACCTATATAGATCGTTATAGAAGTAAAGAAATAGACTGGATTTGCCAACGAAAGGTTAAAGGACACAGTCTCCATCACCAATTCCTCAACTGCACGATTGTCTGTGTGGACGAATGAATGCGCATAAATCTCAGCCCCTGAAAGTTCTTTCTAATCATTGCCAAGCACACGGTGCTTGGCAAAAGGGAAAATATTCTGGATCCATTCCAGCTCAGCCCTGATTAAGAGAGATGGTGGAAGAGGCCAACGGGAAGATAATTCAAGAGTAGAGATTATGTTCGCCACTCAGAGGTGACTGGCTCGGAACAACAGGGCTTCTGTTACCAGCTCACTCAAGCTAGCAAATGGCGTCGGATGATTTAACTTGGCTCTGCCCAATAGAGTTCCGTGCAGCGACAGAGAGGGTGAGACTGAGGAACCCAGGGTTTAACTTTATGTAATTGTAATGGATTTTAATTTAAATGACTACACGTGCGTCCTGGGGGCAGCGGGGCGCTACAGGCATTACACAGGAGAACCAGGACATTAGGAGGGGCCTACTGTGGGGATCTGCGGTGGGATACAGGACCGTCCATCTAAGCAGTCTCTCTGGTTGAGTAGACAGAAGCAAGGGGGTTTAGGTGGAAGTGATCTTAGCATCCTCATTAGCACACAACAGAGTTTAGAAACTTCATGTTAAATAACAATGCGATGAGCTAGGAGTAACAGCGATGCTCGGAAAAGGTCTGGCCAGGAAGCTCCAACTCATACCTGCTGAGATACTCTCGGTCTTGAGAGAGCCAGGCCGGATGCCTGGTCACCTCAAAGGCTGCACAAGTCAGGCCAAACCGAAAGAGGTCAGAAGGGGAAAGACGTTCTCCGCATGTCTGCCCTGTAGCAGACACTTCCATCCCTGGGTCCTTGTTTCATTGTCACAGAGACCCCGCGCTGCAGGAGCCGAAGGAGAGCAGCTCTCAGAAGGGTCCAGGGCTTGCAGAGAACAGCACTCACACTCCTACCGGATTCGCGCGAAAGCCTGCAGAAGGTGCTGTGTCTTTCTCCTCGGAAGTGCTTTCTCCAGCAGACCACGGGGCCCCTTCACTCTCTCACTGTCCCCCATCAAGTCCTGGTGCCGTCGCAGTGTGCTTCTTTGGCCTCAGCCCCGGGAGCCTCGCTGCCCTGTTTCTCTCCAGCCTCCACCAGCTCCAGTCCCCACAGTCCCGGCTGCTGTCGTGGGCATCTCGCTCTCATTTCACACGCAGTTCTGAGAACGAAGTCTTGTCAGTCTCGCTGTGTTTATAGTATTCCACCCAAAGTTCTATGTTCTCTTACTTGGTATAAAATATAGTAGCCACATTCACTTAACAAATACTTCTTCAATGCCGGACTAGATAGATACATGGCAAACAAAGTGGTAAAAAGTAGATAAGAGTTGCTCATGAAGAAAGCGTCCAGTCCACCAGCTGGACAGATGTCGAACAGGAAATAATTCGGTTATGTATCTAAATACAGTTGTGTGGGCTACGGCAGAGTTAGGAGAGGTTATAACAAGAGTCTCATTCACCTAGGAGCATAGCGTAGAAATAATATTCCACGTGAGATCTCCAGGATGCAAGAGCTTCAATCAGGTAAAGGAGGAGGAGTGGAGGAAGGAGGTGGTAAGAGCCCCTAGGGAAGATCAACGTCTCCTAGAGGAGGCCAGAGTTAGCCATTGTGACTGAAGTATAGAAAGCAGTGGGGATGGCCCGAGATGAGGTGGATGAGACGAGGGCCTTCAAATCAGGAAAATTCTCAGTCTTCATCATTTTCAAGCTCTTACCCCTCCATTAATTGTTTCTCTCCCTCTTGGTCTCCTACCACAGAGATGTTGGATATTCTTCTCTCCTACGGATCTGCTAATATGTAATATGTTTCCTTATATCTACAGTCTTGCTTCTGGAAGATTTCCCCAACATGGCCTTTAGTTCACGAATTTGGTCTGTGCCCTTTGTTCACTGTTCTTCAATTTGTCTACTGAGTTCTTTATGACTTTTTTCACCCAGTCCTTATAATAACTGCTTAGAACTCCACGCTGCTGATATCTTTGTCTTCCTTTTTGAGGATATTTATGATATTTATTTTAAAATAATGTTCTGCCTCATCCATTAGATTTGCTTCATCCATGAAAGTGTTCAAGCCTGACATTTTTTTTTGTTGTTGTTGGTTGGTAGGCTGGTTTGCCCTGCTCTAGTCTCTTCCTCTCTTGCTATGCGTGAGTTCATATTCCCTGGGGTATAAAGATGGCCTTAGCTGAGAATCTATGCCTAGTAAGCCACTTGCACCCAAGCCTAGTTTGTTCCCTCCTGATGATGTAGAAAGTGGGAGGACCCACCAGGCAATCTGGGGTCAAACCTGGATGTTTTTACCTCTGCGTGCCAGCTATCCTCGGGTGACTCTGAACCCCAGAGAAAGTCTCATTCTCCCCAGTATCTGTTTGCTCTACCCCATTTGCAATGAGCCACTCTTAGGGTGCGTGGACCCACGGGGGAAGGGGTTCTACTCAGGGGCAAGCAGGTCAAAGCACATGTGTGGCCACCTACACCCCTCCAGCCAGGCCCAGTAAGGCTTTGTAATCTTCACCATGTCAGTGTTGCTGCTGTTTATCTGGCCATGGAGTAAATGGTTATTTATATATCTTTATACAGGATAATGAGGGGAAAGGGGCATAATTAAGAATATTTTATTCTCATCCATAGCATTGAGGTTTCTCATTTCTCAGCTCCCAAACTCAGGTTCATAAATTGCCATGTGAACCACACTCCTGCCTGCTTTAGGCTGTCTGAGCATCTCCCACTGTGTTTGCATTGTCTTCCCAGATCCTTCTGCCTCCTTTTCACCTCAATGACATCTTCAGTGTCTGGTTTAGAAGGAGCCTAAGTCCCATGTTGGGTTGCCATTTTATTGCGGTTTATTTTTTCACATATAACTGGTTTAATGAGTCAGAACTCAATGGGTACAGGCAGAAACAACTTTATTATTTGTCATACCTTGCAAATATGTTCTATCACATCTATGTCCACTCAGCTTTGAGTGACAACTTGGAAAGATCCTTTCATTAGTTATTTTGCTAGAGTCAATCGTTTGCAATAGAGCAGATTTAATACAGGACATTTAAAGTTACAACATTCACACACAGAGAAGTCAAATGCAGGAAGAGTGCAGAAAGTCTATCTATGCACTAGTGACCGGAAAGATCCAATCAAGGGCTGGGAGCCCGCGGCACTGTCCCATGTACATCCATGTCTGCACTAAAAGGCTGAAGAAATCTATACTGGAACCAGGATACAACACTCACAGTGGAGATGAAGACCAGAGCTCCCCCAAAGCAAGCAGCAGCCACCCCTGATGACAGCTCCTGTGATGAGAACAACTGAGTTCATTCAGGGAAGCCAGCCACAACAGAGCTTCTCCTGGGAAACAGCCAGCCCCTATCTTCTGCTCTCGTTCTCCTTGATGATGTGTTGGCAACAATCCTCAGGTGGATCCTCTACGCCCAGAATCACACCAACTCAGTTTAGCTGGGTGTTCCTGCTCAAGTTGACCACAATAAGTCCACCACAATCCTGTAGCTCTACCAGCTCTTGTACTTACAAGAAAAGCCTTGATGCAGTAATACAGACTCACCTTCAGGTATTAAAATGTTTAGCCAACACCAATCCAAATTACAAATGACAACCACTCAAAAGTGTCTCCCCTGGCTCCCGCCCTCAAAGGAAAGGACATGGGCAATAATTATTTCCTGCATACTCTCTCATTAACCCAGGTTCTGACTCTTCCTGGGAATTATAAGTAGACATTGCTGGTGTAGAAAGCCTCTGAGAAACCTGCTAAAGAATCTTATAACACGGAAGAACAAGTCTAAATACCACCACATCCAGAGAATATAGTATCGAACCTTGTTCTTTCCCCAACAGTTTTCTCCAAATACTTTTTCTCTTGACTTCAACTTTCCTCTTTGATAAATCTACATCAAAGAGATGGGCTAAGGGTTTCAAAGCTGCTTGTTGATCATTGTTTTTGACAATCCTATAATGATGAGTGTGGTCTCTAGATGTGAGGGTGTGTGCCATTTATTGGTTTTGCTTATGGAGCTTCAGCCTAGACAGAGACAGGAAAATACCATTTTACAATCCTCTTACATGAGCCGTTCTACAAAGGACAGTGCACAGGGTAGACATTTCAAGCATCCCTTCTATGGATCCTCCCAGGACCTCCCACAGACCAGTCCATGGACAAAGGTTTCTGCCTGGTCCGCCTCACTGCGTTTCCCTGTTGTGTTGTATGCTCTCTAGGACCACAGGAGCCTTTTGTGGCCCACGCAAAAATGGCCCAACTTCCTGGCCATCAACAGACACTGTTAGCTATAAAAGGAGCTCACTCTGCATTGCTGCTTTTGTTGACCACCAAATAAGCAAACAACGCTGGCCGTGACTGTACACAAGAGTTCTCATAGCATGATTTATTATAACTTTTGGAAAAGGTTCAACCAAAACAACAAGATCCAACCAATTTTTTTGGCATGGAAGCTTTTGACAGCTAAACAAATTGTCCGCTATCAAGAGGACAGCTACACTTGGGCGCTTCCTGAGTGTGCCCCAAGGAGAAGTCCTTGCTGGTAACACTTTCCTACCGAAGTACTCGATGCTAATGGATCACTTTGTCCATTTGGTTCTACAGACTGTCCATTGAGAGGAAGGAAACACTCTCCATCAATCTCTGAAAACAAAAGTGGAAGAGACTGAGTTTTACCAAGGCCACATTCCCGGTATGATAATGTGCTACAGGCATGTGAGATGTATCCTTTGGGAGACACTGGGTGAAGTGCTCATGGAATCACATGTGAATCCACAATTACCTCCAAATAAAAGTTTTTTTTAAAAGGATGAGAGACCATTGACATTTAATACGTTCCGTTTACTTGTTTGCTGGTTTTTACTGGATTTATGGCAATATCTAACTACCCTTTACAAGTTTTAGTTTTCTTATAGAACCAAAGTCTGATTTTCAAAAGAGAGAACTTCTGAAATGTAGATAGAGGAAAAAAAGCTAGAACAAATTGTGCTTATCCCTCTTTCCCCATCAAGTTGACGAGAGTGCACATGTGGGAAGTTCCTTTTCATGTGCTCTTCATAAAGTTAAATATATTGCCCCCGATACTGTGTTTTGCAAGTTCAGCTTTGCACAATGCTTTAAAAATTAGCAATTGAGAAAGAAAAGAAGGGATCCCTTGGTGTCAGGGAGCTGGCCTGGCACTCACAGCTAGGCCATGGCACTGATCTGCTGAACATGAATATCAACAGCAGCCAAGACCCCCATAACTATGACAGGTCCAAACACAAACAAAACTACCCATAGTCACGTCTGCTCATAGATGAAACATGAACACTTTCTACAACTCAAAACACGCCCCCAGCTTGACTACTATGAGTGATTATTATTTACCTACCAAGCACAGCTTCACCTAGATAGTCCAGGCTTCTCTGCTAGCCAGAATTCATTAAGATGTCCAATCAGAGACTCTCCCTCATTTCCTGGCAGCTTCCAACTCAGAGCAAATCCCTATTCCCAAGAATCTTCTCTGCATCATTAATCACAATTTCAAGTCTTGTAAGTCCCTTCTGACGCCTCAGTGAGACCTTGCACAGTTCTCTGCAGTGTGCGTTCGTCCTCCCAATAGTAAGTAATAAACTTCACTTCTTCAACTACAGGTGTGTTTCTGGCTACTTTGCTGAAGGACGTTGATAAAACATATTACAAACACTCTATTATCACATGTGCTTATTAATTCTCCTTTAAATGTGTTAGCATAAACTCTAGAATTAATATTTTAGTCTTACATTCCAGAGTTTATGCTAACTCGTTTCTGTATTTGTTCCCTCCTGCCTCAAGTAAATACGGATCGTTCCCCCAGCACGAAGGGCTCAGAGATGAGGCACAACCCAGCCGTTCCTGAGCGCATGACATCCTGGACGAGGCCACCACACAAGTGCCGAGGACCCACTGCATCTACTGCAAGACAAACGTCGTTTCCGGAACTCAGAAGAAAGGGGCTGGAGTTATGTACTACCAGGAAGGTGTATGAAGAATTGGCAGAGAAGATGAGACTTGAGCTTGGTTGAAATCGTTTAGCAGAGAAAGAATGGGGAAAAGATAGAGTCCCCTCAGCGCTAAGGACACCTGAGTGACAGCAAAGAGACGGGGAAGCAGGGGAATATACTCTGCACCCTGTGGCAATAAATCCTTGCAATCTGGAGCCCGGATTTGTAGTAAAGCTTCACCTTCAGGTTCCACATCACTGACTTGGATTTGACTTTCAGTTTATGTCTTTATCAAAGTTTAGGTTCCTCATCAGAAACACTAAATGATTAATATGGACTTTGCTGGGCTATCATGAGGAGGAAATGTAAAAACATAGGAGAGTTTCCAGCACTGGGGCTGGCACAAAGGGGGCAGGAAGAAAAGAACAGAAGTTGGTCCTAAAGAGTTAAGGTTCTCTCTTCACTGTATTAGACAAAGGCCAACTGGCACTCAGGCCTTTCTGGGAAATGGCTACACCTTCCCAGAGCAATCTGGTGACAGGCTTTGTCTGGGGTGAGCTTTGGCTGAATAAAATCCTCACACTCCTTATCAAATGCTTTGCTCCAGCAGTAAAGCTAAATTTTAAAGACACTCAATTCCTGCTACCCCGCAAGCCTGTGGCAAGTAGGCACTTAGTGAGGAGCCAGTGAGAGAACAAAGAAAATGTGCATTTTTAATGTTTTACCCATTGTACTACATTTTATCTTTTTAAATTTAACAATAGAAATAAATATACGTAACTTCTGCATTATCCGTGACTTCTGATTCTAAAGGACCCAGTAGACAACTCGTCTTCTTTACAACAGGGAATCAGTGGGGACATGTCCCATCAGAGAAAGAGGTGCACATAAAAAGCTTGAAGGAAAGACACTGAATAATGCAGGTATTCTGAAATCAGGGAGGCAAACACACCCGGATACCAACAATTAGCCTGAAATACAAATCCTCTAGATCAAATATCTGTGCTCTTGAAAAGGGGAAGTGGAGCTGCAGCCGGGCCTCGGCTCCTCCACACCCTTTACTCTGGGAACATGCTGCTAGGAGAGCAAAGGAGATGGCCCTCCGAGGTCAGACTCCGGGGATGGGCTCCCCACATACTCTCCTGCCCATCTGAAAGAGTAGACCTAAGGTAGAGCTAACTGCAGTTAGTGCCTCAGAGAATCCACAGACTGCAGCCAGAGAGAGGAAGAGCCAGCAACACAGAAACAGGCATCACCCCAATAACCCTCCCAGACACCAGGGACTGCTGTGTCCATGTAGCTTTTTCTGCACCTATTGAGATGATCGTGGGATTTTTGTCCTTGCTTATACTTACATAATGCATTACGCTTATTGATTTGTGTATGTTGAACCATCCTTGCATCCATGGGATGAAGAGCACTTGGTCAGGACAAAATTCAATATCCAGTCTTGATTTTTAAAAAAACTGAAGAAATTAGGTATAGAAGGGCCTTATTGCAATCTGATAAAAACCATTTATGACAAACACACTACCAACATCATACTAAATAGGGAAAAACAGAATTCACTGAGAAAGAAATTGGTAAAACAATACAATTTACAATGGCATCAAGAAAAATTAAATATTTAGGAATTAATCTAACCAAGGAAGTGAAGATCTGTATTAAAAAAAAAAACTACACTACAAGAAAGAAGATTGAAGAAAATGTCAGAAAAATAAAAGAATATCTGGATAGACAGAACAAATATTGTTCAAATTTCCATAATTCCCAAACTGACACTATATATAGATTTAATGCAATCCCAATTGAAACACCAAAAGTATTCCTTACAGAACTGGTGAAAATGATCCTAAAAGTTATGCAGAGGCAGAAGAGACCCAGAATAGCAAAAGCAATCCAGGGCAACAAAAACAAAGCAGGAGGCATCACAATCCCAGACTTCAAGCTATACTACAAAGTAACAGTAATAAAAACAGGATGGCACTGACACACAAACAGACATGTAGATCAGTGGTATACAGCAGAAGATGAAGAAACAACCCCGGGCACGTCTGATCTCTGACAAAGTAGCCAAAAGAATACACTGGAGGAAGGATCACCTCTTTAATAAATGGTGCTAGGAGAACTGGTCACACACACACACACACACACACACACACACACACACACACGCCATTGAATTTAGACCCATATCTATCACCTTGCACCAAAATAAAATCAAAATGAATCAAAGACATAAATATTAAAACAGAAACACTAATCTACTGGAAGATAAAATACACAAAACTCTTGAAGACCTGGGCACGAGAAAGGACTTTCTAAAGAGAACCCTGATTCCATAAGAAATAGCATCAAGAAACAACAAATAGGAGGATATAAAATTAGAAACGCTTCTACAGCACAAAGGAAGCAAGCAATAGAGGGAAGAGACAATGTACAGAATGGGGAAAGATGTTTGCTAGGTTCTCTTCTGACAGAAGACTAGCATCTAGAATATAAAGAACAACAACAAAAAAAATCAGACCCCTTAAAATAAAAGACCCAATCAAAACTGCCAATTAGAAGAACAAAAGGCCAATAAATACGCGGAAAAAAAAATGCTCAGTGTCTCTGGCCATCAGAGAAATGCAAATTAAAACAACACTAAGAGTCTAGTTACTCCAGAAAGAATGGCTATCATCAAGAAATCAAATAATAACAAATGCTGGTGAGGCTGCTGGGACAAAGGTACATTTCCACTTTGTTGGTGAGAATGTTAACTGGTATAACCACTATGGAAATCCATATGGAGTTTCCTCAGAATCTAAAACTAGAAATTTCATTCAACCCAGCTATTCCCCTTTCTCAGTATCTTCCCCAAAGAGTTAAAGACATCATAATACAGCAATATATGCATGTCCATGTTTATAGCAGCACAACTCCTAATAGCTAAATCTTGGAAGCGTCCTATATATCCAACAATAGGTGAATGGATAAAAAATGTGCTATTTGTATATAATAAAGTACTACTCTGCCATACAGAAGAATAAATTTGAGTCATTTATACGACAATGGATGCACCTTGAGATCCTGATATTAAGTCAAATAAATCAGGCACACAATTTTAAATGTAGCATAAATTCTCTTGCATGAGAAATTTAAAGTATAAATAATTTTTAAAAGGCAAAATAAAAATAGACAACACAGAACAGGAAGATAATACTTCTGAAAATGGGAAGAGGATCTAGAAATGGGGGAGAGGGAGGGAAGGAAGGAGAAGAGAAATAAAAAGAATTAAGATGTGTTAAGTATATGTACTACTCCCTAAGATGACTGTAAACATTATGTACTGCAAACATCTACTCATAAAAAGTAAACAGAAAAAAACAAAAAACAAAAAATGTGGCTCACATCTAATGTACTGGAAAAGCACTGGGCTGCACCTTACTGATTCCTGCCCAGAAGAGTGACTGCTGGTTGGTTCCTATCCCAGCTCAGTCCAGAAAGGAAAGCAGGACCTGGCAACTTCATGGTGCTTAGAATTGGTAAAGGATGTTGGGACATCTACAGCTACATGAGACAAGTTTTGTTGATTGAGTCCACTTTCGAAGCCAAACATTCTAAACTGTCTTCAGGACCCTTCTGTACAAAAATCATGAAAACAGAATTTGAGAACACAAATACGTATCTAGAGACTCACGCTACATACACTTGCAGGGTGTGAATCACAGCCCAGTTGCTCGCTCGCTACATTGCGTGGGGCAAGTTTCTCAACCTCTCTTAGACTCAGGGTCTTCATCAGTAAAAATGATTTCGTGTGCCCTCCTCCCTGGTGGGTATGACAAGTCACTGAGATCTGATATTCATGCATTCTTACTTTCTCCCTCTCCCTGCCACTTTTGTCTTAGCAGCTGTAGCCTTTAATTACATTGTTCACTGGTGAACATTGCCCTGCACAGACTCCCACACATATGGAGACACACGCACACACACACACACACACACACACACACACACACGCACACACACCAATGTCAACCCTTTAGCTCAACAGAAATATTTCAGAAACGCCAATATCAAAAGATAAAGCGATAAGGCCAGAAGTGGTAGAGTGTATGCTTAGTATGTATAAAGCCCTTAGTTCAAATCTTCAGCACACACAAAAAAAGAAGTTTTTTTGTTTTTTTGGTTTTTTTGGTGCTGGGGATCGAACTCTGGGCCTTGTGCTTGCAAGGCAAGCACTCTAACCATTGAGCTAAATCCCCAGCCAGTTTTTTATTTTTTTTAAGGCTTTCAAATGACAACAGATTTAGTTTAAAGATCTTATTGGCTTTATTTACAATTCCACAGTCAGGCAACACTGCATTACACAAAATAAATATTCTAGAGAGCCAAGCAGAAAGGCTTAGTTTTACAGACAGAGAAAGAGTGAAGAAAGCAAAGGCAAAGAACAAAGGGCAGGTTGGTCATTTCACAGTTCCTTTCCTTGTAAGGCAGGGACAGGGAACAAGAGCAACAGCGGGTTACTTGGGTACTTTTGATAAGTATTGAAGCAGACAAACCATCGCTATCATGTCAACTGAATGACATTCTATTGAGAAATTGGTTATTATCTCTCCCTCCTGATTTCTCAGGTCAGATAACAATTTAGTTTTGGTTTGACGACATGAAACTTTCATATAAGTGAGTTCATTCTGACTTTTCATCTGGTCTGTTGAGGCCCCGTGCAAGGGACTAGTCCAGAACAACAATCTTCCGCCAGAGACCTCCAAGCTCGACTCTTAGGTTGTTTCTCCTCCTTTCCTTCTGCCTCTCCTCAGCCCTAACCAGGCTGCCAGGAACACCTCAGAGCCCCTCATTGCTCCACTCTGCTGCTCCAGTCTTCCCATCTTCCTCCCACCCCATCACACCCCAGGCTCCCTGCCCTCCGCACTTAGACCAGGCAAGAGTAGTTCTCGTCTGTGATTTCCTCAGGATTGCCCGTGTGCATGTAGGAAAGAAAAAAATTGGGCCTAGAGTTGAACAGGTAAATAAATATTTACTAAATACCTCTCTCATTTTTCCAGTTGAGGCATGAGTGCCTAGTCTGTGCCAAGCACCTTCTTAGGTCCTGCAGGTAGAAAGCCTGAGTCATCTCTGCCTTTACAGAGCGAGGAGAAACAGCTCACTCAGGGCAAACAATACACGCCAGTCATGGACACACATCTGAGCGTGAAGGCCAAGTGTGAGATGGCTGCGTCTACACTGCTGGGAAGGAAGTGAGAGGACCAGAGAAAGTTTAAAGAGGAGGTGATGTGTGAAAAACCCATGAAGGACAGACAAGAAGAAACGACACTGAAGAGGGAAGAAGCAATAAATAACAGAGACCAAAAATAGGCTGGTCAGTCAGAAAATCTAACTACTAGTTCAGAAGCTACAAGGAAAGTAACAGAATCAAAGTAGACAATTACAGGTACGTGAAGCACAGAAGCTATCCAGGCCTGTGTACAGGAGGAAGAGGAGGAGGTTAACCCTTACTGTTCACCCTGGGAAGCCTGTGTGGGGCACTATGGGAAGGGAAGACCCTGTACAATTTGTGTTTCAGATACTCGTGGGGGCATGAGAAGGGTAAATTAGGATCCATCTCTGAGGGAAGGGGGCCAGCAGGAAAATCAGAAAGTCCCCGGAAAAAAGGGCTGAAGGTCAATGGGCCTGGTGGTTTACTTTGCTCAGGAGCCCCAACAATCACTATGAGAATCACCTAATATCACCAAGGACAACATCTGGGGAGGGTTGGGAGTTTTCCATCAGCAAGCAAAATATTTCCAGGAATGCCTTCGTCACAAGCATCCTGATCTGCTGCCAACCATCCTCCAAGTCACCCTCTCTACCTCTGGGGCTGACCTGGCCCTTGTTCCTGGAGAGGGAGAGGAGGGCTGACGAGGGCAGACACTTCTTTCCAGAGTCACTATTTCTACAGTTTATTTCCCCAGAGCTCCCTCACCTCCGCCAGTTCTGAATCTGACAGAACCAGAAGTTGTACAGAGGGCCGCTAGTGAAGGGGCAAACATGGGTGCAAAGGGTCTGCCCACCTGCGGAGCAGCTGCACCCAGTGAGCACCCGCACGTTGCCGCTTGGCCATCTCACACATTCCCGCTCCCCCGCAGACAGCCCAGACACAGGGTGCAAGAGTGGGAACTCTAGTACTTCGTTTTCCCAAGACACTTGCCTGGACAGGTTCCCCCTTCCCAAATCTTTTATACCACTCAGTTTCACTCATCTTAGAATAGTAACAGCTGAATCATGATAAATAGCTCATTTTAGGCTAATCACGGGGGGGGGGGGGCTTCAGTCATTTCTAAATACCAACTGGGACATCTAATTGATGTGTCAGTTTGGCTAGGCTATGCTGCCAAGTTGTTTAGTCAAGTCTAAATGTTGCTCTGAAGGTATTTTTAAAATGTGATTAAGATTTAAATCAGTAGGCTGAGTAAAGTATAAAGTGGGTGGGCCTCACCCAATCAGTTGAAGCCCTTAAGAACAAAGTTTCCTGAAGAAGAAAGTTGGCCTCAAGACTGCAACATAGAAAATGGGTTGGAGTTTCTAGTCGAACTGGCCTGCCCTGCAGATTTCAAACTTACCAGACCACAGAATTTCACAGGCCATTTCCACGTGTGCATGTGTGCGTGTGTGCGTGTGTGTGTGTTATTGGTTCTGCTTCTCTGTAGAACCCTGAATAATAATACACTGACAGAGTTCTTCATTCCCACAATTTGTACTTGGTCAGTTCTATGTTTAGCAGTTCACATGGCTAAAATCAACACTGGTGAGCCAGCAGGGAACCTGAGCACTGATGACAGATGTTCTTGGATCCGATTCTTCAGAAGAGAGAGTTGGTAGAGCCCTGAGGCTCTGAGGCTCCAGAGGAAACAGGCAAAGCATTCGTCCTTACCTCGGGATGGGATTGGAAGATGGTTCTATCATTTTAGGGGAATAGCAGGTTCTGGGCCCAGAATTTCCATTCCTGAGGGAGAGTCATTCTGCAGGGTTATCTCAAGGAAACAATAAAAGTAATAGGCATTCTGCTTATGTCTGTTTTCTTTTGTTCCCTGAATCAGGACGGAAGGTGCTGCGTCAAAAGACACTTTAAATATTTATGAGTTAAATTGATCAATGATGTCTAATTTGTTATCTCTCAAATGGACAGAGATTGAGCGTCTCCTTGTCTTTTCCTAATGGGTCATCTCCAATCACCTGCCCCACACCTGAGCCCCATAATCAACTCCATGTCACTGGGCAGGGGTCTCCACTCACTGGCATGGTTTTTGGGTGCCACCACCATTTACACAGTCAGTCAACGCTTCGTGGAAGGGCTGCTGAGAACGATGAAATTAGGTCTGGGGAGTCCTAGCTCACAAGCATCTTGACACTCGGTGCCCTCCCCGATGCTCTCAGTCACCCTGTAGGCAGAGGACAGCTATGAAGACCCCGCTATAGAGCCGCAGACTGAGGCACAGAGAATGAAGTGATATGCGCAGGTCCGTGGAGGAGGTAAGCAGCGCTCCCAGTGCTGAGATCTAGTCTTCTGCATCTGACCACTCATCCATTGCCATTTATATTCCTGCCATTCTGGAATTTAATGATGAAAAGGTCTCCAACAGGAACTCCTTTTTCCTTTTAAATCAGACTTTGGCCATTACCCTGCATCTATCATGCACAAAAATGTTTAGGATCTGAAAGAAGTAATAAAACTATCCCTCCTTCACAGCTGGGAATCAAGACATTTATTGCAACACCCTTTGTTGAGCAACTACTAGGCAGGAAGTCACTGAGGGGTATGATGGTGAGTGGGACACAGCCTCTGTCATTTAATAGTGTCATCTCCTGGGGCACCTGTGTTTGGAAAGCGTTAGAATCGCCTAGGGGAGGTGGTCCCTCTCAGGTCAGCAAAGGGCCCCAAGAGGTTGACAGCCTGCTGAGATCAGCCAGTAGTTTAGTCTCTCGATTCCTTGCACAAAGCTCTCTCCATTTCTCTTCACTGCTGTGCCTTAATACAGGTCAGAGTACATCATACATAATACAAAGACAAAGCTGCTATACCAAGGAACCTGCGGCACCACGAGATATTTCTCATTTCCAAGGGGATGTTCCAGTCGTTCCCCATTTCAACATGCACGACATTTATTTTTCATTATTTCATTGGTTCTCTCAGCTGGGGTGTCTGTTGTGACCTTGCTAAAAGCCACGCATTTCAAAATACCAATAAGAAACAGGAAACGAGGGCCGTCACGTCAAGACCAAGCAGTTGCGTAAGACGGAGATCCTAGATTCCATTAGTAATTGTGATATTTAAGGGTCCTTTAAGCTTTTTATTTCAAATGGCTTCTAAGTTGTTAGACCATAAATGCCTAGACTGTTTGGATCTAACAGCTTAGAAAATAGAGTAAGAATTCATTCGGGCCTAGAGCTCTGAAAAAACAATTGCTGAAACAGTGAAAAAGTTGAGGAACCTCTGCAGGCCGAAGCCTCGCTATCGAAGTGTGGGTTTCCAAGCAGCACCTTTGGTATTACCAAGCAATTCGCCAGAAATACAGATCCCCTACCCACCCAGATTAGATTTGTGGGTAGTACTGGGGATTGACCTCAGGGTCTTCGTACTTAATTATATCCCTAGCTCTTTATTTTTGATTTTGACACGGGGTTTTCACTAAGTTGACCAGTCTGGGCTAGAACCTGCGATCCACCTGCCTCAGCTTCCCAGAGTACTAGGATTACAGGCATGCACTACAATACCTACCTGGCTAAGAATTTTGTTATGAGCACCCCAGGTGATTCCTGATCAGCATACATTCAACATTTGAAAAGCACTTTATTTAAATATTGAAAGGGCAGTAAGAACAAATGTCTCAGGACTGCTTTTGCCTTATCAGACAACATAGTACAGTACATGCTGGAGTCAGATTTCAGATCCTGCCTCTGACACTTATTAGCTATGGATCTTGGGTGATATTGTGAACCTTGAACCTCAGTTTCTTTACCTGTCAAGTGAGAATATGGCTGGCTCTGTCTATTTGAGGTGGTAATAAAAGCTAACTGAGATACTGCCTAGAAGGTAGGATGGCTGCCCTAAAGTGAACCATCAGTAACAATAGTTTGTTTTCCTTCCTGGGTCTGTGGCCCTAGGGGGAGGTTATCCGTCTTCTGTTTTCTGCACATTTGATCACCCAAAAAGTGGAATTCTGTACATAATCATAGAGAGAAGGAAATCACTACAATAGCCAAGCAAACGTAAACACTCTTTCCAGGTCTCTACCGAGGGGCACTGGGTGGAAATGTGTGTAGTTTTGCCTTTGGGGTTTCTTTGTCCCCATGAGGGCCAACGCTGAAGCTCTATGGGCAAAGACTTGGTTGTGGAGCTGGTTTTTAAATTACTTTCCAATAGCAGCATGAATGACTCTGCCTGATAGACAAGGACATATTCTTCTCCAAGACAGTGAATTCCTCGGGCTGTGATATCTTGCCTCACTGCTAATGGGTCCACTCCCCACTGAAGACAGTGCCTGGAGACCAAAAAGGTTCAATACTCATTTGCGAACTTCCAGGAATGCCCCAAGCAACCCTCGAGTCTATCCGGAGGGCCTTTGTCCCAAAGTGCTTTTCTTCCTACGTGGCACTGCCATCTGGTGGATAACTTGTCACATTGCAGTTGCTCACTAACGCTATCACCTTTAATGTTGGCAGAGATGGAGCCCTTATTTTCGAATTGTGGTTCTCTAGGCAAGGTTGAACTTTATTTTTGCTTTGTAAAGGTTCTTCTCACAGATAAAAATGTAATGGAGTTGAAACTATGAGTATGCAAAAAACATCGTGTGTGTGTGGGTGTGGGTGTGGGTGTGTGGGTGGGTGTGTGTGCACGCGTGTGTGCGCCCAAGAGATCCAGGGTCGTTTGCGTGGAGGAGGCCCTGCAGATAACTGAAGATGGCAATGTGAAATGATGTGGAGGTCGAGGCCAGACCAAGCTAGGCTTTAGGCACTTCAAAAGTGATCATTTTAATGCAGTTGATGGTCTCATTGCAAACTAGCCGTTTATTTTAACAACTCTTACAAATTGAACTATAGCTACAGGAAAAAAAAAATAAATGAATATTACCGTCATTAACCTAGTTTAGTGTCTTTGCCTTCACATTCAAGAAAACTGTTCGAAAAAAAAGAAAGAAAACCGTTCCTTCTGAAATCTAGAATTGAGAACTTGCCTTTTCAGTGGTTTAGGGTGACCTCCTGAAGCAATGGTCTTAATTCACCCTCTACTACAGGAAATATCTTCCCTGCAGAGTCAGGGCATAGGAACATAAATCTGAAACCTAAGCCTGGATCTAGTTCTTCTTTAATAACCATTCTAAAGTATTCTGGTTCAGGTCATCTTTAATAAGGAGAGTGTGAAAAGGTTCACCCTTGCCAGAAGAACGGTTATGTAGGTAAAATAAGGTCAGAGAAATCCAGAAAAGCTCAAAAGATGCTCCACAGAAATGTGTTTCCCTCTTGCTGGGCTGGAGTTCTTCTTCCTAGCCACCATGTGGAGCCCCGCTTCTCCCCTCCCCCCTCTTCCAGGCATGTCACATGATGGGACAGCCCCAGCAGGTGCTCAGTTCATACCTCCTTCTAGCCAATCGACCAAGCAGGTACAGGGGAACCAGGAAGAGGGAACCAGGAAGAGCAAGAGGAGTAATGTAAAGAGCATCAACCAAGTCTCATCCGATGCGGACACTGCTGAAGTAAAAACTGGCCAGGAGAGGAGGTTTGGGCTTTTTTTTTTTTTTTTTGGTGTTTTTGTTTTTGCTATTTGTTTGTTCTTTAATCTTTTTATTCCACCATGCTAGGCAAATTCTATACTACTGAACTATAGCCCTAGAACGGGAAAGAATTTCCACAGCACCAAATAATTTCAAAAGGGGCTTATGTGGGCTGGAAGATCAGTAAGCCCATCAGTTCCCAGGGGAGGTGACAAGCAGAAAGGAAGAAGAAAGACTGTGGAAGTGAGCAGACCCTCCTTCACAGGAACGTGTTCCTCAAACCCCATGTGTGGCATGGAAACTTCTCAGCCTCAGTCGTCCCTTGTGAAGACCAGGGAGGAAAATTCCTATCTCAGGATGTGGTGAGGATGTGTTGAATTAATATGTGAAATCCTGACCCCTCTAGAGTCTTCCTCACAGGAAATGTTCAACTTGTGTTTGCTGTCTTTGGGGGATCCAGGTCTCCTGCCCTTCCTCAACCCATACACATAGGTATATACCATACATACGTACATCATCCCACACCCTTAGTCAGGTGCCCCTCAGTCAGGTTTCCATCACTGTGACAAAATACGTGAGATGAACAATGTAAAAGGGGGGAAGTTTACCTTGGTTCACAGTTTCAAAGGTCTGCATCCATGGTCATCTGGCTCCATTGTTTTGAGCCTACGAAGAGGCAGAACATCATCAGCATGGCAGAAGCACGTTGCAAAGGAAGCTGTTCACCTCATGGCAGCCAGGAAGAAAAGAGGGGACAGGGCTTCAATAGCCCATGGAAAGGCAGACACCCAGTAATCTACCTTCCTCCAACTAGATCCTACTGCCCGATGTTTCTAGTGACTCTCAATAGTACCATGGGCTGGAGACCAAGACGTCAACACCTGGGTTTTGGGGGGACATTTCTGATCCTATCCCAGGTGGCAGCCTCTACCTGCCTGTTTCCAGACTTAAATCCTAGGCCTTCAAATCCAATAACAACTTTCTGTTCAGGCTATACTACAATCTTCTTTCAAGATTTTCTAATACATTCTTTTCACTAAGACATCATTGGCTGATGTTGGCAGTAACTTTTAGACACTTGCACATTCCTTTCCAAAGTGAATTTTTGTATCAGTCACATCCTTATGAATGGAATAGAGTCTCACTCAGGGGTCAGCCAGGTCAAGACAGTTATGGAGAGGCAGGGAGGCAAGAGAACCTTCCCAGAACCCCCCTGGAAGTCTATGCCATAGTGAGAAAGAATACCTTTATCTTAAGAAGCCTCTGGAATCAGTGCTGGTCTCAATGAGAATATCAGTAATCATTTATTGAGCACTGAACATGTGCCAGACACTTTGTTATAAGTTTCAAGTACATTTCAGAATGTAATAATTCCTGCAGTTATTATGTGTACTTAATCCATAAGTGTTTCCTTGAAAGATTCAATTGCTTGTCCATGGTCACATATCTTGTGTTACTGGTAAATTACAGAGTTGCGAACTCTAGTAATAGTGTGCTAGGGAGCCCTGGCCACTAGCAGGAGTGCCCTCGAAAGGCACTCATGACCACACTCACAGTGGCTCCTAAATCCTCTGACCTCCTGCCTCATGTGCCTCCTCCCTAAGCACTGTGGGAGTGTAACCTTGATTTAAAGTGACTGCAGTTCTCTGCCCAGGCTGTGAGGGCCTAACCAGCTCAGCCCACCCAGAACCATGTCCCAGAGCCACCTCTGCCTGCTAGGTCCCTGCTCCACCCCAATCCAGCCTCGCTCATCAGCTGACCCAGAGGAAAGAGGGCCCGTGAAGGCAATGCGTCTGGGATTGAGATGGCTGGCATTTGCAACAGCTGGAGCTCATGAGTTTGAGTGGGACGGGGGAGCAAAAAAGAGAGCAGGGAGTCAGGCACAGCTCATAGAGGGCACCTGAGCTCAGGCCCTCAGCTGGAGTTCAGAAGGCAGGGGGAAGTGATTTGATGACATTTGGAATTAAAAAATATCACACTGGTAGTTTTAGTAGCTATGATTTTTCACTGTCCAGTCAAGAAAAAGTGTTGCAGGGCCCCCATCTGAGATGCCACTGAATGGACAGTGGTAAGCTTACCTACAAGCGAAAGAAGTTACTAGAAATCATTGAATTTTAGAAAGAGAAACCAACATTACAGATTTTCCAAGTCACTGATTCTTCATTTTAGGATGAGAAATGTCTCACCCCATCTGAAAACTGTTACACTTAGGGACAACATGGTTTGACCACAAAATACATAAGGTAAAGTCACTGTGAGCCAGGCATGGTGGCATGAACCTGTAATCCCAGCACACTGGGAAGCTAAGGCAGGAGGATTGCAAGTTCCAGCCCAGCCTCAGCAACTTAGCAACGTAGCAAGACCCTGTCTCGAAAAAAATAAAGTCAGGGCACAGGCCCTGGGTGCAGTCCACTATGGAGCTGATGATACCACAGGTAAAATTATCCACAGTATGCACAAAATTTTGAAGAAAAACTATTTATCTATATGCTACATAAACATATATGTGGCGGACTTACGGTGGGCAACTCAAGCAGGAACTCTCAGCTGGACTGAGCTCGTGTCATTCTGGGAGTAGAAGATCCACCTGCAGATAGTTGCTGACACAACATAAAGGAGAACGAGAGCAGATGATAGCAACCAGCTGTTTCCCAGGAGCAGCTCTGTCGTGGCTGGTTCTCCCAAAAGGAACTCGGCTGTTCTTGTCACAGAAGGAGCTCAGAGTCTTGCTGTTATGGAGGATGGCTGCTGTTCACTTTGGTCTTCATCTCTGCTGCGAGCATCATATCCTACTTCCAGTATAGATTTCTTCAGCCTTTTAGTGCAGACACAGATGTACACAGGACATTGCTGTGGGCTCCCAGCCCTTGATTGGGTCTTTCAGGTCTCCAGTGCATAGACAGATGCTCTGCACTCTTCCCGCATTTGGCTTGTGTGAATGTTGTAACTTGTAGATGTCCTGTATTAAATCTGTTGTCTTGCAAACCATTGACTATAGGAAAGTAATGAGTACAATATATACATATAAATATGAGTTATATGTCTTCATTACAGTCTTTATACACAAATAAATTTGCTAGCTAATGCTGACGGTCAAAATATTAAAAAATCCTAAAATTAACTAAACCTCTTAGAAATAAGCAGATTTAGCAATCTGAATACCAACAGGCCCAGCCCTCCTTCACTCACACAAACCCTGAAACACAAAGACAGTGTTAATGCATGAAAGTCACCTTGACACCAGCCCCAAACTGTAAGAGATTAGTGAAGCCAAAGTCATGTTTTCTGTATACTGTAGTTTGGTTTACACACTTTGCAGGTAGCTGGAAGAAAACAGTGTTCACAAGGGTAGACTAGTTTCTGAAGCAAACAGCCCTGATGGCAGTGGATTCATGTGTGAAAGGGTTACATCCCATCACTCCCTAGTTCAGCTTCTGTTAGCGGAGTGGGGAGAGGTTTTTCTGTGCTCGTTCAGGAGCCTTCCATCTCACAGTCTGCCAAGCCCTGAAGCCTCAGAGGACCCACTGCAACCTACTGTGGTGGTGAGATCGAGAAGTCGCTGAGAATTATATAGGAAACTCCGGGGTCAGAGCTCACCTTTCTTTGGTCTTTGTGTTTTAGGGTTTGTGTGGGTGGAGGAGAAGGCTGGACCTGTTGGTATTTGGGGATACGGTCAACCTAATAGCAAGAGGCTCTGAAAATGAAAGCCCAAGTGTGAGAGCAGCAGGAAAGGATCCTAGTATGGTGAACACCAGTGTCAGCAGCCCCCCACTCCCATCTCAGCCAACTAAAAGACATCCAAAATCCTGGAATTCGTATTCTCATCCAAGAAGGACCAAGGAGGCGACAGAAATGGCAGTCTAGAGCAGCAGGCTTCGGGTGGGATTTGCCCACCACATGTATCAAGACCTCTCTGAGAAGCACACTGACCCGAGTAATGTCAGAGCCTCCTTTGATTTCCTTACAGAACTTCCTCAGGGGGCAACGGACTCTGCTGGTATCAGGGAGATGCAGAGAACAGACTCACTCTACCCCACTCTTTAATATGGCACGAGACAAAAATCATACTGACGAAGGTGCATTATAATTTTCTTTTTATCCCAGGCGGTGAATGACGTATATACGTATACATACAACAATAACGTATGTGTACATATATATAATTTATAGTCTCAGTAAAACTTTTTAGCACACTTAAAAACATTGAGACAGCGAGTGCTTCAGAAGTCTGGGTTACAAATCCTTCTCCAACTCAAGTAGTTTCCAATTCTTTATTTACAACAAAATTGAAATAAGATCTAGTTAAGCCGTCAGGATGCTATTACCATGTGCTTAGTTTTGGCACATTTCCCAACAAGAGTTCAAAGACTCAAGGGACATTAAGAGGCTAGAACTCTATCCATTTCTGTATCTTTATTTATGTGAAGCAGTTTTCTCAATGCTAAAAATGAAAAGCCATCTCATTCTAGCAATAAATAACATTCAGCAATGGACCCAAGAACTAACTGAGGAAAACCGCCTCACTATCTCTTTAAGAAAATCAATTCCATTGAAACTACATATTTTATTTAAGTTTAATAATTCCTTCATCAAAACTTATCATATAATTTTACTATCTATATTGTTCCATTCATAATTCTTCACAATCTATACATTTAAAAATAATCTCTACTAGACCTGTGATTAAATGTCTTTTAATCTCTGAATTTATGGTACTGGGACTTGTCATCTTTTTTGTTTTTTCTTCCAATATTTTATCCTGGGTATTATTTCTGAGATATACGGACTGTTTAGATGCAAGGTTTGTAACTAGATTAATAGGTTTTTATCTTAATTTTACATCTCTCTTAATTTCCATATTAAAGCCAACAATTTTTAGTCTTTTGCTATATTTTAACTATGTATTTTTTAATATTTAAATTTTAACCTTTTCTACTGTAAAACTAAACTTATCCATGTACCACATTATTAGTTTTCTCATTCCTTTCTTTTATTAGTGAAAGTCTCGCAGGTCTTTAAATTAGTTACCTTTCCTCTAAATTTTATTCTACTGTGTCTCTAACTAAGTGCTTCTATCTTCATTTTAATTTTTAGTGTCATATCTTTTCAGTTATTCTCGCTCACTTTCATTATTATGATTCCTCTAACCATGTTTTGATGATGGGTTTCACACTCACCTGTATTTCACCTGTCCATAAGCAGCGTGGTGTGTCCCTTCTTGGCACCGTGCTGTATTCTCTCGGTACTGGGCTCATCACAGGACCAGGAGGAAAAGACCATAGCAAGGATGACAAGAAAATTGGTGTGACTAGAGTGAACTTATCAGGGTGGGAAATGCTGCAGAAGACATGGCAGAGAGACACACCCAGACCGTGTGTCCAGATCTCTCCCCACGGCACCCCAGAGTTAGCAATGTGGCCTGTTCTCACAAGCCTGGTGTTGCCAATCAGTTTTAGATTCTTTTGTTCGGTACAGATGGAAATCATGAATCAGCAAAGAGCAGCTCCGCTAGTCATCTTAGTGCCACCAGATGACAGCGGATGATACTAGACGCCAACAATTGACAGGGTTGACTGCTGGTCACCGATGCTGCCGGCCATCACCACTCAGTGCTGTTGGTCAACTGTGCTAGCTGCTGGTCTTTGCCAGCGCTGGCCGCTGCCAGCCAACACTGGCTTCTGCCAAACGCCACAGGTCAACTCTCCCAGGTGCTGGTCTCTGCTGCTGATCTTTCTTGGCGACTGGTCTCTGGGTCCCTTTAAGGATAATAGCCCCTAGTGTTTATTATTCTTTCTTTTGAGACAACTGCTCTGTCCAAAAAACTCAGGACAAAAATTCTGAGTAGATTTACAGAAATTTACAAACACACACTACGCAAGAAATCCTGAGCAGATTTACAGAACCACTGGAGCAAGTGTCCATTTTAACAGAACCTGTGCGAGAACACAGGGGGTTAGGTCACTGGAGAGAGCCCTCCTAGACTAATCCAAGAAGTCTCAGGAGAGTGTCGCTTATATTGCAGCTGCAGACCTGAGACTGTCCAAGTGCAGGTTTGCGATTGGCCCAGGCAGTGTGGAGTGGGGTCCCATCCAGGCTAGCAGCAGTTGTCATAATGGCGATTCGGCGAGGTGGTGGGCTGATGCAACCTGTTTGACTGACAGCTGTGACATCTCTGGGGAAAATGGTGAAGCCCACCAGGGTCTGAGGAGATTGGGGATGTCAAAAATGGCCCTCCATCCCCCGCTCGCTGATTCCAGCCACACCAGGGTGCCCCTTTTCTTCAAAGCAGCATCTGAAATGGCAGGAGTGGGGAGGGGGTACCATGGCAGACAGGTAAGCTTATTCCTGTCCGAGCAACCTGGAAGAGGGTGGCTGCTAAATAACCAGGGAGGACACTGAGCCAAGTTGTTCCAGTCCACTGGGGTGGGGCGGGGGACAGAAAGAAGTGAGGAAGAAGGGGCGTCACACGCTTCTTATCTCTCCCACTTTCCCCGAGAGAGTTTATCCGTCTTCATCTCAAGGAGAGCTGAAGGACAGTGGTTCATTTTCTGTTAATGCTTCGACGCTGATGTGGGCAGCTCACCCTATACCAGAAAAAATAAAATCTGTCATCTACTGCTCTGTCGGTTTACAAGAGGCCCAACTCCTCCCCTGGAAACACCAATTGGGCGTCTTGCATCAACATTAGCTTAATGCGGAGGTTCTTTATTTGGAAAACACAAACTATGCCAACCTTCTAAATAAATGGGGTAGTAAAATTGCAACCAAAGAACATTAGACAAAATTTCTTTCCCTAAAACCATAAAATTTGACCTTCTGTAACAGCAAGCACCCACTCTTCCAAGTGCATCTGGTCTTGGAACTGGGTCTGAGACTTCTTGTGGCCTTCAACATAAGGAAAAACTATTGCCAATCTCTTCCATACTCTGAGATCTGCTCCCACCAGCCTTTCTAGATTGGCCATTTCTGCTGGAGCAGAAACTTCACTTCAGAGAGGCTCCCTTGTCTTGTACTTGACGGGAGATTTCTATTCTGAGACAAACTGCCCTGTGGCCATCGTGGGGACTCATGATCTCCCCCACCCAATTCCTAAAGTACCAGTAGTAGCTACTCTAAACCCCATTTCCCCCCAGACTAGTTATTAGTCATTGGCATTAACTTCCATTTTTAGTATCCTTATAAACGGAGCACAGAACACAGAACACCCGTGCTTAGGCTCAGACACACTTTCAGTTAAATACCTCTTCGAATGTGAATAGCAATCCATTAGCAGGTACAGAGTGCAACTACTTCGAGATCAAATCCTTCTCATCCACCAATACCATTTCTTCTCTGGCTACAAGACCCTTTCTGCATCAAAACTGCCACCTGGGAACAGGTTGAGAGTGAGCAGGGCAGAATATAAGACCCCCTCCTTCAGGCCTGTAGGACATTAGAAGTTAAAGCTGAAATGCCCTTTGGAGACAACCCAGAGTTCATGAGTAGATGACTATGACCAGCAGATTGATAGCTGCACGTAGAGAGCAATATATAATATTCACTGCAAGGTGCCATACCTCACCAAGAGCAGCAATTTTAATTTGGAACAAGCCTTTATTTCAAACCCTGATTGATGGCAGCAGGGAAGGCCCTTATCCTTATTTAGATGGGAGGAGTTATAACCCTGGATTATGTGAACCTATGAAACATGATCATATATATATACACACAAGGGCATTACATAAAACAGACTAATAAGATCCATTCATGCAAAAACCTCACCAGTTGAAGAGTTGGCAATTCCCACGGGTTGTGAGGGGGTGTTCTTCTTTCCCACAGCATGCATTCACACCCAGTTTGTATCTGGCAGCAAGTACTACTTTGCTTAACTAAAGACTAAGAAGTTGAGCTCCATGAAACTGCAAACGATCTTGGTCCTTGAACAGTTGAAGATCAACCCTGCAGCCCGTTCCTTCTCTGCATGTACATCCTCCCAGGCTGCAGCACTGCCTGGAGTGGGACACCCAGTGTAGCTAAACAGCGCCGCCACTCTCCTCCAAAGTGTCGCTACCCTCTTTGCCAACATTCTACCAAAGGGCAAATGGAGACCCAAGCAACGTAGGAGATGACTGTGAATACTTTTATGCTGCAGAGGGAGACACAGGCCACAGACCCAACACTACTGCCTCAATGTTGCCCCGGATGTCTAGCGACACCTCCAGCAGGACCATCTGGTAAGTACTTTAAGCCGGTACACTAATTCTTAACTATTCACAAGCCAGAATAAAATACAGCCAGACTACTGAATGCCTTCACAAGACCATTGTGAAGAGACAAACATCCCATATCAGTGCAGAAGGATCACAGATTTATCTGACAGACTCTCTATAGAAGTGAATGAACACAATTGGCTTATAAGAACCCACCGAAAGGATCTTGAGATAGCCCTGAGTGAGAGCCTCTCTATTTGCTTAATCAGAGGATTGGGGAACACTGCTTCAGATGTTGACCCATTACCGTAAAAGAGCCTGGTATTGCAACAGTTGGCCTCTGGCCATCTTTGATGTCCTTTTGCCTTTCAGAGAGCTTGATCTTAGAGAGGGGTCTATACGTCCAAAGATTGGCTTAGGTACGACCTATAACTTTTCTCACCAGGCGGCAGTTGTAGCCACTGCCTTTGGACAATCAGATTATTCCGGTGCCGCTACATCTAAGTGCTTGGAGAAACAGTGCCCCGGCCAAGGGGCATCTCCAAATCTTTGAGTAAGAGCTCTTATTGCCACCCTGTATACGTCTGAGTGACAAAGGGTAACGATAAGACTTCTCCATATCATACAAATCCAGGCATCCAGGTACAGGCAAGACCAGCCACTCCTAAAAGGGCCTCAATGTGCCTCTGGGCACCTTTTCAACTTATATACTTGCCAGAATTCAGGTAATGGGGACTCAAAGTAAGAGCCTGATGACCCACATATTACACTAGCTAACCAAACAAAACATCCCTAGGCAAAGATTTTGAAACAAACATCCTAGGTTCCAATATAAAATTGATATTTTTTTCCTTACCTGGCATGCCGGTGGTTACCCAAGTCTCCTCCAGGGTGATAGTGACATCTTCTACTTGTAATGGAGCCTGGAATATACCCTAGCTTCCTCAGTCCAGGAGTTGGTACTTCCTATCAGGAGAGTGTATTTGGTCCTGGGCTTCAAATGAGTTATTGCCAGGCTGATCCTTTCCAATTTGTACTCTTGTCCTAGTGACCTGAGAGAGAGTGGCTGCTAAACAACCAGGGAGGACACTGAGGCTAGTCGTCCCCATCCATGGTGGGTGGGGGGAGAAAAGCATAGTGAATGTGGGGTATGATAGTCATTGGCCAAACCACATGAAGCAGAGAGCTAACTACCAGGCTGTGTGACGAGTGGAGACAACACTCTTCACACAGCCTGATAGTTATTTGTTTCCTGTGTGCTGGGTGATGCTCCTTGTGAGCAGGACTGTGTCCCCAGCACTAGGGATCCCCCAATATTGTGGAATGAAAGAATGACGAGATGGTACCAAGCCTAGGAACCAGAGGCAGGTAGAAAGAAAAAAACAGCACGGACTACTATCCACCTGAGGGCCATGACAGCACGCATGACACACGTGACCAAGCGAATTAAGGCACAAATACCAAACAGGACTTCAGTCTGTGCATGAAGACCTGGGGGCTCTGCGCTCTGCTGGCCCTGGTCACTTCTTCACATAAACCAAGAAGCCAGCACCTTGCTAAGATCATCTGCTGCTGGCTCTCCAGACTCTGTTCTTTTCCAGGATTGCATGTGAGGGAAGTCAAGTCTATAGTCCCTGAAACACTGCACTGGTATGAGGCAGTGCCCCATGATAGCACTTCATGCCGAGTGCAATCCGGGTAAGGATAGCTAGACCATGAATATTTGGAAACCGGGTAAACTCATCTTGAAATTTCTAACTTCAACTCAACCTTCTTCTGAGCTCCTGACTAGCAGCTCAAACTGCTATGTGTATGTTTAAACCCTCTAAGTGCAAAACGGGTAAGTGATTTGCATTCTCTCTCCATTAGACTTCCTTTTAATCTCTCTCCACCTGCACCACGCTCCCCACCCAGTAACCAGTACCGTGTGTGTGCTCTTCCCCCTTTAGCATGTGCTTATCTGCCCTTTGGACCTTGGAACCTACAATCCTGCCACAAGGAAGATGAGGAGAGTCAACAAGAATGCGAGAAAAACGACAGCTTGGGCTTTCAGGACAACAGAACCATGGTGTCAACAGCCAGAGTCCTAACCTCACATCAGCAGTGAACACTCGCCTGGAGTACACAGTACACACGTGCACACACACACACACGCACACACACACACACAAGCACAAATTCTGTTCTGAAAAACAAACCTAATGTGCAAACATTTCACTGAAACTTCAGGAAAGTGGGGTCTTCTACTTTCTTAGGAATTGGCTTCTAAATAACCAAAACAGTAAATTAATAGCAATTTAACGAAATAGAATTTTAAGTGTTCTCGCACGGCAGGGAGTCCCTGAAACCCAGCTGAGGGCTGGCCAGATGTTTTAGGAATATAATCGAGGCCTTTTTCTGTCTTCTGCTGTGCTTCACACAGCAGCTGGATTCCAACTCCAGCTCGTCACTGCCCCACGTACCGGCTGCTGCCCCTCCAAGCTCAGGTGGCCCCTTCAGGGAGGAAGGGGGCAGCTTGTCTTTGGCCAGAGCTGCTACATGGCCATTCGAATGGGGCGTCCTGAGTGTTTAACTCTCAGCGCTACTCTGGAACAGACAGGCAAGGGAAGAGGCCCCGGAACCGAAGGCTGAGCCAGCACATTAGCATACTAGAGCTAACACATAGAAACCAGCAGTGCTGTAGCCATTGCTACTTATTTCCATAATTAAATGTCATGGCTATTGTCCTTTATTTAGACTTCTGTCTTTATTTTATTTATTATAATTTCTATACTTTGTCTCCCAGCATTCTCCCAATTTAATTTTCTTTATAAGTTGTCTACATCTGTATCTTTAACAACAGGATGTCTCAAGAGCCTCAGTTTGTGTTTGATAGAGGAACAAGCCTATACAGAAGTGAAGAGCCGCTGTTACCACATCAAGAACACTTTTCCCCACAGCCTGCAGGCCCGTTTGAAATCTGAGGAGGTTCAACCTTCGTCCAGCTGAAAATTACAATTAAAGGTCCCCTGTAACTCATGCCTCTGAGGGACACCAGGTGGCAGTGCAGACTAACAAGTGACTGATAAGTCAGGTTAACTATGTAACTGGATTCCATCAAATTAAAAGAAAAAAAAAAGCCTAATTTTTAAGTGTGTGCCTTACCCAAATCCTTGAGCCACTGAATCATTGTGGCTTCAACCTCAATCCCAGAAAAGAGTGAGGCATAATTCCCTTTCTGTGAGTCCTACTTTGTTTAGCTTATTGACATTCAAACTCTTCTTAGATTCAAATCCAAATTCTTCTTCACTAAAGACAGTACTGTGTTGTTGACTAACCCAACATCCCTCAAAATATTTTCACTCCATTTTAGGAAATAAAAAGATCGCACTTCAAGTTTGTTTCTGAAGTTCTGGATTATTATGAGGCTCCTAAGGGTTGATGCTCCTGAGGGACAAAGGTCTAAACAGAAGACCCATTTTTTAAGGCTGAGACTCAGAGAGCTGGAGCTCCATTCTGTTCTCTGGAAACACTGAGTCTCAAAAAATTAAGCAAACATATGTGAGGAGCAAAGTAACATTTTAAAAGACAAGTATAGTGACGTGTTATATCCATTTTTCTGAATCGACTGAGATTTTGACATATGAAAAGATATTTAACCAGGATAACAGAGACAAGAGAAAGGCAACCCTGGGTTCTCTCTTGGTACGTGGTAAATAGAAACTAATCAGTTTTAGCAGAAAGAAAGTTTCAGTGGATCAGAACCAACGTCCTGGACCCCCATGTTAAGAAAGCTTTTGAGGCTACTTCTGGACTTGGTGAGAAACACGGTGATATTCTGCCCTAAAGAAGAGATGAGGTGTAATGGTGCTTCTCACATTTTCTGTCTCTCTGCTACTCCTGTTTGATCCCATCTATAACCATTGTTTTCAAGGGTTTGTTTTATATAAAGCACTGCACTGATCACTACAGAGGATATAAATATAGAAAATAAATGGGATGGGCTGTGCTCTCAGGAACTGATAACACGGTAGGGGAGAATTCAGATCTATGGAATTTGGGGGAGAATGATGTAAGTGCCATAAAGATGTAAAAATAAAGCATTCTGAGGATTAATCAAAGCAAAACACCAGTTTTAGTTGAACAGAGCAAACCCCACAAACAAGAGAAGGTACAATTTCCTGCTGGGCCTTGGAGAAAAACTAAGAGTCTCATAGGCAGAAAGCATGCAGAATTTCAGAAAAAATGGAGTCATATAAACTGAAACGGGAGCTGGCTTAGTCAAGAAATGTGCATGTGAAGATGGGTGGATGAAAGAGGTGTAAAATAGTGCTGAAAGTGGTTGGTGTCATTTCATGAGGAGCTTTGTCCTCTGGAAAAATGCACAATTAATATATTATCCACATATTTGTTCACTACTGTCCAGTGAAATCTACACGCCTTTATGGTTTATAACATGGTACTTGAATTCAAATGTTTTGGCATCACTCGATCTTTTTATGTTGATTGTGGAGGAGGAGTAGGGGGCAGCAAGATGTGTATCAGCAGAGTACCCAGATCTCTCTGTAACTCTTCAGTGCTTGTGGGTAGGTGCTTCGTCTCCATCTGTGGGAAGACCACTGGATGAGACATTAGTGGGTAGACTTCGACAGCACACACACTGGCATACTCCTTATTTTGGTACTAGAGATTGAACCCAGGGCTTTCCCACATAGCTACTCCCCCAGTTCTTTTCAATTTTTTATTGTGAGACAGAGTCTTGCTAAGTTGATCCTCCTGCCTCAGCCTCCCAGAATGCTAGAATTACAGGCCTGTCCCACCATGCCTGGCTGGCAAATTTGCTCTTCATGATTCTCTTGTTCAAGCCTTGACCACTGATCATTGGAAGTAGATTTTCTGCTTCTAAGAAGAGCTGACAAGGGAGAAAATATCATCTCTTGCGATGGGAGGCCATAACCCCTAGGGAAGTAACCTAGAGTTGGTACCAGAATTCCAGAGAAGAACTTATGACAAATGTGGAGACTAAGTTGGAGAAATAGAAGGTCAGTGACTTTGGGAAGCAGAAAATTGTAATAACAATAACAAAAATATAGGCATCGGGAAGAGGATTTGCAGAAGAATTCATAGTGCCTAAGCACACAGAAAAGAAGTTGGGCGTGCACATACAGAACAGGGAAAGTGATAGGGACAGACTTCGAGGTTTAGAAGTCAAGCTGATCGAGTCTGTAACTGAAATACAGTTTGCGGGAATAAGTTTGAGAAAGAAAGGCTGATGCCACGATCTCAGAGAAAATCTTGTGAGTTGAAAAAGTGGTAGAAACCAGCAAAGCAGAGAAAGAAAGGTAAAAGACAAATCAGAAGCGCAGTCCACGCGGGCCGATGGGAAGGAGATTCTAAAGGAAATGACTGGTCGACCTTATAAAAGCTTCAGCAAGTTCAGGAAAGGGCCTATGGAGCAAGAAATTTTGGCAATTCAGATACCTATCCAATTAGTATTTGGATTAGTTTTGTTGCTGACTTTCTACAAAAATCAAATACAAACATAATTTGGTAGTAAAAAAGCCTCAGTGGTAGGAAATGGCTTTAAGGAAGAGAAGAAATATAGCATCTGGTGATGTAGGTGAGCAAGGCAAACAAAGAGATAGAATGAAGAATCTGCGAGCGATGCAGTGTATGGAAAAATACATAGCAAAATAATCAGACGGCCTCCATTGAATCTCATCTTTACCTTTTCTTTCTGAAACATTTAACCTGTCTCAGCCTCAATTTATTAATCAGCAGCAAGAACAGTATGTCTTCTCTCACAGGTCCTCTTAGAAGAATTAAATATATTTAATGTGATAGGTACTCAAAAATATTAAAAGTATTTTTAAAATCTCTTGTGCTAGTGTTCTATAATTTCAAATTTTTAGCTGCTTTGATTGGACATATTTGTGTTGCTATATTTTTTCAGTCTTTTTACCTTCGTGTCTTAAAGTTTGGACTCTCCCTTTAATCAGTGAGTCATAAGAGATACTGCTAAAAGGGCAATGACCATAAATGAATTGTTTCCATAGTGATTGATTTCCACATAAGCATTTCTATAAGCTCAGGTCACTTGAACATCTTATTCAGGTGCACGAAACAAAACCTGGCATGGAAACTTGGCGGAGAATCCCAGTTGAGCCGTGTGTGCCGGTGAGGAGAATATTCTATCATTATTATCACCTGTTAGTCCCCCAGGCCGCTTTTCGTGTTCTTCATCTATAACAAAAGGATAATGAATACTCAGAGTCTCCTAGATCAGTCTTAAAAATGGTACTTACCACCAGCCATCTCACTTCTCTCTATGATACTGGAGGACTTCATCTTGTCTCAGCTGGCTTTGCTGTGTTTATTGGTAGTGATATTCAAGATAAAACTTGGAAGCTAAGTCATCAGGGCTTCACTAACTCCCAACCCCCAGCCGTAGAGAACATTGATTTTTCTCCTTTGACAGACACTCAATAAATCAAGACAAGGGTCCCATAGAATCTTTTCAGTTGGAAATGGGTCAAAGAGAATATAATTGATCAAGTGAGGTTGGTAGCAAATGGGAAAACAAATTCAACCACACAGATGAATAAGTGGCTTCCATCTATTTTAGGAAAAAGGGTTTTAGGGAAACCCTAGATTTAAAAATAGTGTTGTCAACCATCCCCATTCTTTCTGTGTATCCTGAGTGGAAATTGGAAATCATAGCAGTGAAAGGGCTTTTCCTATTTCAGAAGCTGAGTGGACGGATATACCCATGACAAAGCTGATCTGGCTTGTGGCAGCAAGAGACAAGTGTTAGCATTCTCTGGGTACCTATAAGGAACAGTCACAGCTTTACGCTTGTGAAGTTAGTATTAAAAATAGATGGGAAAAGCAACAAGCAGCCAGAAATTTTGCAGATTATTTTGGTGAGAGATGGGTGGTAGAACAGGGGGAGGCATACCTATATGCACCTTTTGTACAGGAACTGGTCTTACCTGAAAATCAGATTATGTTCAAGAGAAAATTGTGATGCTTCTCTGAGCTGTTTGTGCTCACAGAAGTAAAACCCAAGTAAATGCCCATTGTCTGGTGGAGACAACTACCAACCTGTTGATATGAGGGAGGGAGAAATGGACGTCTCTGTACACTCACAGGGGTTTGAAGTTCAGTGCAGGAGAAAGGTCTTGGTAGAAGGAGAAGTTCAAGAAAACCAAGGTAGATCTGTGTATAAGGAAAATGTAGTCAGCAAGAAACCTTCCACAAAGAGAGACTAGCTGATACTGTACTGTTGTTATTGTTGTCTTATTTTAACTACTTAACTTGTTGCTTCTGCTGTACTGCTACCCTGAGCCTGCGGAGACGGTCAGTCATGGGCAACAGATGTGTGCAGGTAGAACTTTGGAAGGACTAAGCAGTTGGATATGGGGAGTAAACTAGATGAACAGGAACAGATGAACAGCCACTGTGGAAAGCATGATGTGGGGAGGTTGTCAGGGATTTGGAGGAAGTAGGACTTGAGGGCAAGAGGTGGCCATAGTTGATGGAAACCTTAGAACTCTAAAGGTGTGGAGGAAGAGAAGGGAGTGCTGAGGGTGAGATGCTGGGTTTCCTATTGAACATAGGAATACACTAAGGCCTCCAGTGCAGGAAAACACAGAGACTGGTGCCTACTGGGACAGCCACACAGATAATACAGTCCTTTTACTGAGCCCTTACTATATGGACAGGTCTATGCTATGCTGTTCTGGGTATTATTATTATCCTCACTTTATAGCAGAGGACACTAAAGATGAGAGATTATGTAACTCAGTTAAACTCCCAGAATAAACACAACATGGAGCCAGGATTTAATTGCAAGTTTTTGTTTTTGTCGTTTAATTCCAAAATCCCAGTTCTTAATCAGGAGCTCTATAGTTTATCCTGGAATTACAGAAACTAGGTTGACGACATGGGTATTTGCCTACTGACTAGCTTCTATCATGTGGTTATTCATACTAACAAATTAATTTATTGGATCCATCGGGAGGAGAAGGTTATTTTTAAAAAGCTATTACCCACACAATCATGAAGCAAATTGAAAAGGGTAAGTTATACTGTTCACCTTGACAATATAGTCAGAGCTGAACAGTGCCAAACTCTGGGGGAATTCTAACTTTTTAAACATTAATTCCAAAATTTCAGAAAAGAAAAAGATGACTCACACACAAGAGCATCCTTTAAAAGCATCTTTTTATTTGCTGAAAGCATATAATCTGCATTTCTATACAATCCATCATGCAAAAACACAGTAGTAATTTTACAAGCAGTGCAGAATCTCAACATCTGTACATTTGCTCAACTGAAATATTAGCAAATGTTGAAAAATGACATCTTAGGAGAAAGGACTACAAAAGGAACCAACTTTCTTCCTCAGAATCATGGCTTCTAACATCAAGAAGCACAACCAAGCAAACACAGCCAGAGTGAAGTCTGAATCTAAGGCTGGAGGTGTTGAGAGATGGGTACAAAACACCAGGGAAGCCTCCTCGTTGTGCAGCCAAAAGGCTCTGTGCAGCCAGCACAAAGCATCTGTATACAAACAGGTAGGAGTCACCCTGTTCAATTACGCTAATTTAGGTAACTAGAAACTACTAGCCTGAAGAAGGGTCTCTTTGCCCAGACGCCAGGCAGGAAGCTAAGAATTAAAAAAAAAAAAAATCACAGTGATTTTTCTGTTTGTGCAGCAATTATATTTCCCTGCAACACCCTCATTAAGCACGTTATAAGTAAACTGCCTAACAGCACAGTGGTCACTGAACTTGAGCTTGCTCAATTGGGATAATTGCAAATGACTGGAAATAAACTACGGAGAATGCGAGGAGAAGACACCAAATTTTATACAATTAAGTCCCAAAGGTGGTGGCCATCAAGGACAGCTCCTTCTTTGTGGGACTTTCCTGGAGAGTTTGTCTTGAATATGGAATGCTTTTCGCTACTTCTGTTGTACACGTCTTACTTGCTGGGTTATGGCGCTAGACCAAGGGCTTCCAACTGGTCATGCCAGACAGGATGCAGATCAAACTGAGAGCTGTCTCTGGCCTTGGGCGTCTTCTTGCCATTTCTGTGATTTTAGTCCTAAAGTAAAAGCTCTTGGGAGAGACATAGAAAAGCCAAAAATGCCATTATGCTGTGAGTTGAGTTATAAAGCCTTTTATTCCATCAACAGCTATGTCAACAACTGGTATCTCAAAGGGCTTCAGATATGTGGTTTATTGGGAAGATCATCTGTAAAGGCACATCTAGATTGACAGAGAAACATATGGAAATGAGGAATTAACATTAGATTCATCACTTCACACCCTCCTGCCCCAGGATCCCAAAACCGAACAAACATGCCCTGTGGTGAATCTCAAATCGGAAGTCTTTACAACACGGGTAGCGCATTGATTTCTAGCATCTTCTGCTGTGGTAGATATAAAGAATTAGAAGAAAACTAAGACAAATGCATTTCCTGGAAAACCTGAAATCCATGAAAATACACAAAGGCTATTGGGTATGACACTTGATTGGAAGTAAAAAAAAAAAAAAAGCCTTTGTTCAAACTGGGAATTACTTTGTAAAGCCTGAACTCTGAAATATCCATAAACACAATAATTCATAGTTACTTTCTCCCTCTAAGATCACTACATTCAGAAGCACAACTTTTGAATATATTTACTTTGAAAGTTAAATATTTACTTGAATTTTCAGTGTGTAAAGTTTATATAAGTATATTTAAAATTGAAAAAGAAGTTTTTAGAAGTGAATTTCTTAAATATGGTGACTATTAAACCAGTGTTGCTACTGGGGTAAGTCAACTCAGAGATTAAAAAATTGCCAATGGGGGAAGTTTCATTTTTCTGAACAGACCGACTCATTTTAATTTTTGATCAACCTAGACTTTGCAAGACCTATACGGTAAGTCACATGAAACAACTAGTTTTACTAGTTTGTTTCTGGAATCTAGACTGATCTCCAAATCCAGTGATTGGTGAGTCTATAAGAGAAAAAAGGGGGAATTATCACATAGAGCCTTCGTTTTGGAGTCAAACATGATAGTGTCAGCCTCAAAGGCCTCCACAGGTCTCGGAGGGGTGTCTTGCTGTGGCCATCAAGCGCTGACCGGCAGACAGGTAGACTCTCCTTCACTATTTCTCCTCTTACCTTTGACCTATTTTCTGTTCCAGTTATGTGAGATATTCTGAATCTTTTTCATTTTGATCCTCTGATCCAGCATCTTGTACCTTGTAGGATGCTCGTCAGTTTTCTTTGGAACCGCAGGTACATAGGAGCTAGATGCATAAGCAGGACGTTTAAAATGACGCAAAGGAGGTTTGATAACTGGAAGCCGTGGAGAGAAAGACAGAATTGTTAGCCTCACCAATGACACGGCATGGCCTACGTACTGTGGCCAACTTTTCTTGACTTGTTTTTTCCCTCCAAGCCAAGAAACAAACAGGGCTGGACTCTTACTGGGAAGCTTATTGCATATAGATGAATAAACAAATTAACAACTTAGTCATGACTAAATAAAGACAAGAAATTCCTAGAGGTAACCACTGATGACCCCAGTGCACAAGCAGTCTTTGACAAAGAATGGACGAGTGAAGAAAATGAGAGGGCACATTGGGATCGCTTGTGGGAAGAACAAAGCAAACAAGGGTAAGTAGGGCTATATATATCACTGACAGGATTTAGCATTATAAGTAAGCTTTTAGGGCTGGAAAGTGACAGTTCTAAAGTGCTTATTAAAATAAATCATTGAGAAAATATTTGCAAAATATTTATAAAGGTTTTATATTCAAAATATAAAAGGAATTCTTAGAACTGAACAAAAGAACCTAATTTAAAAATGGGCAAAAGATCTGAACAGACTTCTCACCAGAGAAGATACATATGTCAAATAAGGACAGAGAAAGATGCTTGACAATTTTTCTTACCAAGAAGCTGCAGGTTAAAATGACAATGATATTCTCCTTTAAACTCCTATGCAAAGGTAAAATCCAATGACAATGGCAAGTGCTGGTGAGGATGTAGAGCCAGTGACGGCAAACTGCAACCCAAAGCCCACTTATTTATCACAAAGTGCTAATGTAGCAATTAAATCTAAATGCTGAAGTGTTAGTTGAGAAAAAAACACCTATTATCTGATGCTCGGCTCCTAGTGCAACTTCGCCCATGTGCAGAGAGGGCTCTGCGTGTCTGCTGCAGTATGCGTGCTGTAGGCTTGCCGCCACCCATCTAGAGCTAAAAGAACTCCCCATTCTTGCAAAATGGTACAGACACTTCGGAAGATAGTTTCACGGTTTCTTATGAAGCTAGATAGTCTTATCACATGCTGTAACAGCAACCCGGCTGATTGAAAAACCTACATACATGAAAACCTGCATATTAATTTTTGTAGAAAATGTATTCATAAATCCCCCAAACTGGAAACAACCAAGATGTTCTTCAATAGGTCAATAAATAAATAGATTGTAATACACCCATACAATGGAATTTTATTCTATGATAAAAAGAAATAAATGATCAAACCAAAGAGATAAATGAAATTTAAATACATATTTTAAATGAAAGTAACCGTTTAAAAGGCAATATACCATATGATTCCATTTATATGACGCTCTTGAAAGGACAAAACTATGGAGATGATTAAAAGATAAATGATTGTCAGGGGCTTGGAGGAAGGGTTGATTAGGTGAAGCACAGAAGACTTACAGGGCAGTGAAACTATTGCATGTTCTATTACAGTGCCGGCAGATACATGACAGTATGTAGTTGTCAAAACCAATAGAACTTTACAGCACAAGGAATGATTGATCCCTAATGTGTGAACATTAAAAACAAACAAACTAGGAGGTCATGGAAATCCCAGAATGGACTACAAAATATAGAAAAACGATATGATCACATTGCAAGTGTAAGAAACAAATTCACTGAAGAGGATATAAAGTGAGAAGCTCACATTAGTAACTCTGGAGATGGGCCAAATCTGTAAAGCCAAAGGCTGAAAGGTACACACACGCACTGTATTTCAGTTCACAACTGCTTCCCACATAGGTACAGGTTGACAGTTCTAACACCACTTTACACATATCTGCAATTGAACGATTATATAAATGGAGAACAAACGGAAAGAACTATTGGCAGGGAAATTTAAAAAATAAGCCAAAGGCGAAGGCTAGAATGATCCATGTGGTAATGGATTGGACCTGGAATCATCAATATATATCCATATATAACTTAACAGAGATATAGATTTTATAGATATACACATTTTCCTGAGTTAGTATACACATATATATTTCCTTGTTTTATCAGTTGATAGGGCCTACAGTAATGAAGTAATAAAGACCTAGAAGCCTGAGTAGCACCTAGTGTGTAAATCTTGACTTCTGAACTATTCTCCAAAGAAATGAAGCAAGACTCCTTGGAGAAATTCTAGGAGTAGGGAACAAAATATAGAAGATACACTTGGAGCATGCTATAGAGCCCTAAAATTTAAAAGTGCTGGAAAGCCACCAAACAATAATAGGCAAAGGAGTTCCAAATGAAATATCTACCAAAATGCCAAATTGGAAAATTTGAGCAACAAATGAATAAAGCAGTTTCAGATTATAACCCAAAGTATAAAATAAACATCCACGAGTCCATACTGGAATAAGTAAGTGATTGAATAAGCAAATAATTGTGAAAATAGACAAATCTCCTATGCAGATTTACAAATAAGAGATGTAGATACATTACTTTCAAGCAGGAAGAGACTATTGTATGGGCTGAATAGTGATATCTTTGTAGAGCATAAGTCTAGAAAGTGGACAAGAGAGTAGTTCTATAGTGAAGAAATCTAATAAATATAATCTTCTCCAGGAGGTCAAAGTTGATAAAGTAGCAGTAAGTCATGTTGATAATAAGTATTATGTGATGGAAGTTAGTATTTTGTGATGAAAAGAGAAATTTATCTCTGTGGCCTTCCTCCCCAAAATATATAAGCCCATCCTAATAATGAGAAAACAGACAAGTCTGAGAAACAGAGCCAAGAGCAGACATGGTGACTACATGTACTGTGTCACTTTGGATGGGATGTTGGCACAGAAAAAAGACCAAGGTGACAACAGGGGAAGTGTGAATAGAACATGGACTTCAGATAATAAAAACAAGAAATAGTGTACATCATCTAACCTGCAGTTCTGCAAAGAAGGTAAAGTACTGATTAATTCTTCCTCCCTCTCCTCTCTGCTCTTTGCTCTCATGACTCCTTGGTTCTGCTCGGAAGTGTTTGGTTAAGTGAATAAAGGTTAAAAACAAACCAGATACACTAACTAGAAGTGTCAAGCAGAAGAGCTGGCACTGAACATCAGCTCTCCCTGGAGGCGACTTCACTCTCACCTATGGAGCCAGCAAAGGAGAAGGATATGAAGGGCTCGAGACTGAGGATGCATCTGTTAAATCGCAGCGGCCACCCTGTGAAAGACTAGCCAGCAAATCTGCTCCAATAATAGGAAAACACATGATGTTTATGACGAACCAAACACATACAACTGGAATGTACACTCGCAGGGAATAGATTAAACTCTGGTATATTCTTAAAATATATTCCTGTGGCATTGGGGTAAGATGACACGGATATTTAACACGAATAGAAGTTGATGTAATATTCTAAAACAAAACAGAATGTAATCTAATCGCATGACTATAAAATATATTAACATGTGTAAAAAACACTTAAAGCTGTGGTTATCTCTGAATAGCATATCTGTGGCTTTTAGTTTTGTTTTTGGCTGTTTATGCTTTCTAATTTTTCTGTGATCAGGCTTTGGTGGGGTAACTCTTTCAAAAGAAATAAATTACAAAAAGTTTCTTCTGTGTATCAGAGTTATTCTACAAAAGCATAACTAAAGGAAAGTCAAACTGAGTGCACTGTGGGCTTTTGTGCTAGATATCTCAGAGAGCCCATAGCTGAATATTATATGTATATATATTTTTTTGGGTGCTGGGGCTCGAACCCAGGGCCTTGAGCTTGCTAGGCAAGCACTCTAACCACTGAGCTAAATCCCCAGCCTCCAAATGGAATATTTTTCAGTCTACAGATTTATATTTATTCATCAGTTTAGATACTTGCTATGTGCTGCTGATGTAACAGTAAACAAAACAGATGGAAATCCCTCCCTTAACAGGGCTTCCATTTTGGTAACGCCCTCTGAAATTTGTAACTCACAGAAGAAAATAGTGCACAGGTATAAGTGATACTGTTACTCTAAGTTCATTAATGACCACACCAACTTTGCCTTTTGAGTTATCATGACATAGTACAGTGTCAGCAAATGGACTTGTTGTGATATAATATTTTTCGATAATAACATAAAATAACAGAGTTATTTTTAAGATCTCCAAGGGCTTAATTCTGTGTTTTAGAGTAAATGAGGGATTATGGCATCAAACACCCCAGGAACAAATAAAAAAAAAAAAAAACAGTCCTGCTAACCTGGAGAAAGGAACAGAGGCACAAGAGGGCTTCAGATCAAAAGCTATCAGGTCTGGGCCAGCTGATTTGTGGCCCTTCAAGTCACAATCCCTCTCCATATTCATTCTATTTTCACAACTCAGCATGAACTCAGCCAAAGTATTATTGAATTTCCCACTTCTCAGCATGAAGAAACATTTAACATTTGCTGGGATTCTGATTGTCAGAAGAAAAACTCTCCTTGCCACTGGAGTCCCCGCAAATAGAGTTGAACCTGCTGATAGAGATCGGCTCCCCACCGAGATTGTGTGGAAATACTTGTATGCCTGCGCTACCCTCACTCAAAAGTGTGGTGAAAAGGGAAATTTCATACAGTGCTATTCTGTATGCATTCATTGCCTTTCCTCTCTGCAGGGGACTGTGACTTGATGGCAGAATACAAAAGAGAGCCAGCCATGAGGGCACCACGTTGAATTTAATGTGGACCTTTCTTTTTGGGTAATGAGATGGCCTCCTGAGGGTGATTTATTCATCTTCTGCCTATTCTTGAGATATCAGAAGGGGTCTGACCACCTCCTTTCTATAACTGGGTACTTCCCATACCTGGACCCGCTAATAGTACAACCTTCCTCCCCGGGTGGAGAAGAACTGAACAGGAAAGAGAGCCCCATCCCCTATATGCTTGATTATCAGCAAGCTGGACACTTCTTCCCCTTGGGGACACATTCGAAAAGTCTGCGCTCATCTCTTACAGTAATTCACTGGAAGAACACAATCTATTTAGTGAGTAAAGATTTCAACAAAGGCACATGTTTTTGCACAAAGCCTGAATTTGGAAAAGTCATTATCTATACTACTTCCAAATGTGCTATAGAATAGTTCAAGGCAAAAACTGACACATCACCTTTTTTTGTTTTGCAATGATACATGATGTTTGTTTTTCATAAAAGCAAATATACTTGTAGGAGTTTTAACCTTCATCTGTTTAACTCACATTCTTAAAAATAAATACCATAATTCCTTCCTAAGATATCTTTGAGCTTTCTCCTCCTCCACTACCACCAACAATCTATCTTTTGCTATCTTTAGCTCTCCCTCAGCACTTTTTTCTCTCAGATGCTTAGTGGTCTTCCCCCACCCCACCCAATGAGAAAGTATTGAGCACAATTTTTCTTCTCCAGCAAATTGATTTAGTTTTATTCACATGTCAAATTAACACAGCTGTTAGCTGTTAGTTTTACAACTATTTATTCCAGTCTACTATTATTTCACTGCTGGTGTAAATATAATAGGTGTGACTGAGCGAGGGAGTTTCCTCAGCCAAATTTAACTGAGGGAAAGTTAAATTAGGCTTTTCACAGCAGGACTTATTAGTGATTTAAGTAATGGTAACATGTACTAGGAATCCCTGAGAGCAGTCTAGAAAATGTAGTTTTTCTTAATTTTATTGGTTAAATGAGCCTCTCCCCCTTTTTATCAGGAGTATCTTACAGACTGTTCAGCAGAATACACTTTCAGAAAAACTGGGTTAATTCATTATCATGTCATAGCATATATCATAAGGCATTAGCTCACTACACTCTCTGTTTTGCATTGAAACGAGCCAGAGAGAATGGTCATTAATATTCGTCCAAACTTGGGTCTGGTCAGTTACCTTGAGTTAGACTTGACATTCAGTCCAATTGTCTCGTTTCTTTCAGTCCACCTTGACTTCAGCGTGACCACCGGGAGCCCCGCGCTGCAGTACAGAGCAGCATCTTCATGCGCAGAACCTCTACGGCATGGCATCTCCTCACACATCAACAACTTGGTCTACATTTACCTTCAGAATCAATTCTAATATTGGCAGCTTTTTTTTTTAAAACAAAGGAAGCAGTGGACATCTATTTTGTTCTCTTTCAAAGATAGTGCCTTGACTTGGAAGAAAACATTTCTACCTATCAACATTTTTAAATATACATTTACACACACACACACACACACACACACACACACACAAACGAAACCAACAAGATAAACATGATCATTTATTGCCACTTACATACTGTTTTACATAAAGAAAAAATTCTGCTTCTGTACAACGCTATGTCTAAAATCAGCATCTACTTATGGTGTCTGCCTGAAAATTTGTGAGGTGTGATCGAAATATATAGTGAATGTTTAGATTTTTAAAAAATTTATTACAGTAAAAGACAGGGTGTCATTAATCTCCCTTCAAAATACTTCCGCTTGCTTTGGACATACTTACATCATTCTTGCCACTTTGTGAAGCAGTCCTGGGAGTCCTCTTTCCTGAGTATCTTTATGCAGTGTGATCAAAATTAGGGCGAATGCTGCTACTGACTGCCATCCAGGGGAAAGGTGGGCTTGTAAAAACATGAGCGAGTGTTCTCATCACCTTAGTTACTGGCTCTGGCACAATACAACTTCTGGCTCTATCCCAAAGTCCAAACGACTAAGAAAGGTAAACGGTTTGAAGAGATTGAGGACATTGAGGCAGCCACGACAGTGCCATTAAAAGACACGAACAGAAGATTTCTGGATTGCTTCAGAAAGTGGCAAGAACGATGAGATACATGTATTCAAATTGAGGAGGAATATTTTGATGGGAATGAATGGCAAACTTTTTTTACTATAAAATTTTTTTAAATTTAAACATTCACACTATTTTTCATTTATACACCATACTAACTGTCCTAGACACAAGTTAAGAATTCAACATAAATGACGCTAGAATCCTGTCTACTCTCCTACAGACAAGCACTATGATCCTTCCTTTCCTGGGTGAAGAAACTGGGGATCATAGCTTAGGTCACTCACCGAAGTTTGCATAGCTAAGATAAAGGAAGTGTGGAGTCTGGATGCCCATCCAAGCGGTTGGACTTCAGATACTTTCCTCCCATGATTAGAACTATCTTGGCTCAAAATTCAGGTTTAATAACTACCATAGCAGGTTAAAAGAGTTAAGTTCAAACTGTACTTCATTTACACTAGCATTATGAGTGAATACTTGTGCCACATACTGGATTTTTGTGTATACTTGTTAGTAGCTATTATTATGCTTTCCCTGAAGCAAACATACATCATCCTAATATGGTGCATGAAAGAACGATGTAAAGGTCTTGGTTAAAAAGTTCATTAAATAACTGCTTTCACCTCTTCTCTCACCTATGAAGTTTGGCAGGTTAGCAGGTATTGCAAAAGTCTAGTCCACTGGAAACAAGCAATCAAGCCAGGTGAACTCCAGCCCCTTAAGTGAGGCTGGAGTTCGGTGGTTCTCAACTCTGGGTGCAGACAAGAGCCACGTGGAAGGCTTTGAAAACTGCTGGTGTCAAGTTGTAGTTCAGATCACTTAGCACAGACTCTGTGGGGGTAAACTGAGTCTCCCGGGATGCATAACTCCACCGGGCTGGAGTCTGAGAATTACTGTCTTGATCATTCCAGTCTCCACATCCCTTATCTCATTTCTAGCCCCTCACCATGCTTGGAAGGCGGTCAGACTCAGACCTGGCCTGGTCCCCATGTGACCTGGGCATGAGCTTTAGTTTCCCACATTTAAACATGGAGGTGACACCGCTCACTTCAGAGGGTCATGGTGAGAGCAAGAAGAAGCCACGCTTGTGAAAGCAGAAGCACAACACTGCGCAGTCGGGGCTCACCTGGATTCAACTTCTATCTCTTTCCTGAGCTGAAGACCTTACATTTCTGACATTATCTGGCAGACTTGCAACTGTCAGGAAAATTCAGTAGCAGATCCTTGTCCAAATTGGGAATTCATTTGTCTCCCCAAGACACAAAGCACTGTAGTGAAGTCATGCTGATAGGAGTCCTTTCTCTTTGCGGAAATACAATTTAGCAACATTAACCCAGCCAGAAAATTACTCTTAACCACGCACATTAGACATCGTGTTGTCTAAGGTAATAATCTATTCAACTACTCAAGGTATATCTTATATTAAAAACGAGACTGATTGAACTCATTATCTCCATTTTTAAAAACTGGTTCTCCAAGGACTTTAAGTCATGAAATAAGAAGGTTCAGTTACCCACAATTGCATTTTTTTTCACCTCACAGAGCAAAGAGTACAGAGGACAGAAGCCCGTAGTCTGAGAAGCTATCCCACAGGACCTGAGTTGACCTGGGCTGAACCAAACCACTACCAATCCAGTACGGCAAGATCAGCAGGTCCCCAGTGGAATGTCTATCCAGAGGGACACATAAGCCACGTAGTTTTTGTGTTCCCCACCCAACCTGAAGTGTCTGGTTCTCAGTGTAGAGGCACCATCAGATCACCAGGGCAGCTTTCACAAGAACAAATGCCCAAGCCCTGTCTCTGAGTCTGAAATCATTATTTTGAAATGGAACAGGAGTATCAGTATGTTCATAATGCCCAATGACCCTAATATGTAGCCAGGATTAAAAACCACTGAATAGACGGGGTTTCTTTTGTGAAAAAGGCACCTATAATATAGTCATGCACCAAATAATGATGTTCTGGCTGGCGACAAACCACATACAGTATGGTGCATGCTACACAGTCAATGTGTGTAGTATGCTGTATCACCAAGGTTTGTAAGAGTACACCATATGATGTTTGTTCTACAACAAATTCAAATACTGCACATTCCTCCAGATGTATCTCCATTGTGAAGTGACATGACTGTATTTAGGGTTCAAAGAATGCTTTGTGCAATTGATTGGGAGCGTTCAGCACATGGAGACATACTCCTGTCCCTGTTGGCTGGCACTTACCAACCTCTGGCCATGGGCTAAGATCGTGACAGAAAAACAAACCCATGGGAGTCTTCTTTTGGAAGAGTATTGGAACAGGAACACAGGATCGGGGCCATACAGAGTAGAACTAAGCTATTATAGCTGTGAGAGCCTATGAAAATCACTACTCTCTTCTGGAACTTGGAATTTTGTTTTCTTTCTTCCTTTTATAAAATGGGAACAATAGTAACTACTTTGCACAGCTCCTCTAAGGATTTTGAAGGGGATATAAGCAAGAATATGTTCACGTGGTTCTTTGCATACTGTGCAGTATGCAATAGGCTTTTGCTGTATGGTAGCTATTATTCCATAGCTCAGGAAGAGGAAAGGCCATCCCTGATCCCTTATGACAGGGCCCTTCGCTGGTGGATCTTCTTATGATAGTATAGAAAAGTCATCTAATTACTCACAGGATTAAATTTCACAACATGAATGATCTCGCCACACAAGGAAATGATTAATTTAATAAATTTAATTGTGAATATTTGGCAGAGAACCCACCACTTGGATTTACAAAAGACCAGTTATCCAAAATGTACATTTGTGGGAATACACACACACACACACACACACATGCATGCACACGCACGCGCATACATATATATATATATATATATATATATATATATATATATATATATATATATTTCCATCCCGCTACCCAAAGGAACTACTTTGCTGAAACCAAGTGCCATTCTCAGCAAAGCAAAAATATCTAACCCACATTTTGAACTACTTAAGCAATATAAAAATAAGTTCATATAAAAATAAGTCACTGAATAAGTTCATTCAGTGACTTTGAGCAAGGCTTATCCATGACTATTTTATACTGGGTCTGGAAATCCCAATGGGGAATGTGGTTTAGACAACCAAGCAGGGTGGCAGAGCTCCAGGCCCTGAATTCTAATCTTCATGTAATTAGCAAATTGCAGGGAAATTAGAAAAATGACAAGGGCACTTCTGATTCTTTAGATTGTTTTCATCTCTTATGCTGAACATAATAATTCCTTGAGTATCTTTCATTAGAAGTCACTTCGGAACAGATTATCTGGTCTTTCATGTAGTTCTTTGTGCTTTACCCTATATACAATTTAGTCCTTCATCTCAACTTCCTGAGGACTGCGACAGTGTGCACACTTGCATCTCCAGAACTCAATCACAGTATTGATAACAGTTGGTCCTGAGAAATAGTTAAGTGAGTGAGCAAACTACTTTACATCGCACTTAGTAACCTCCATAAATCTTCCATTTAAAGAGCCACTAACTTCCTTATAACATACACCACCTGGCACAACCGGGAGAGTGTACAGAAGTTAATAGTTCTGCTGTGATGTCCAGAGTTGCTGTCCATGTTTTCTTAAGGAGAATGCCATTAAATCTTTTTCCTTCAAGTTTCAGCTTGGGGCCTGAGCAAACCTCTGTTTATACAGATGCTACAATCTGGCTCATTTCTCCAGGTCTCACTATAATATGCAGAGGCACTGAGGCGTAGTTTTCCAGCCCTCCTCCCCCTGAAAACACTGGCGAAAGGAGAGATGCAGTTAGATAAGGCTGGGAAATCAAAACAATGGTACCTATCAAATGCCCTGTGATTAAAAAGAACAACCTCCTTTAAGGAACTAATCATTTTTAACTTCATTATCTGTTTTCATTTTGTTTGCCCCAACAAGCACAAAGTGCATGATTTATGCTGCTTCAATGGCAAAAAACGTTTTGGAGGTTTTGTAAGCGAGTCTTTTGCTTGGTTTTTCTCATCAGTATGAGTCCTTTTTCCACATTAACAGAGATCAACTTTGGAAGCCTGTAAATATAAATTTCTTCAGGGTAAAAAAGTTCTGAAGCACTAAATCAAGTCCATAGTAAATGACAACTGCCATCCGTCACACTGAACTCAAGGTGAAAGACAGCTGCAAAGAACAGTCATTCAAGTACCCACTTGAAATACACTGTGAGGTCCCTTCACACCTCAACTCAGCTTGAAACTGGCAAACGGGGAATTGATCTAATTCTTAGGCAGAATACAAGTGTGAAAAGGTAGTTACAAGTATGGACTATTTCGCATCAGTCTTTACTCCGGGGCAATGAATTTCACAGCAAAGAACACAGACTTGCCACCTGCCACCTGCCCACTATGGGAAAACTATTTGTCGTTTGAGCCTCGGTTTTTGATTTGTAAAATAACAATGTCTTCCTTAGATAGTACTGAGGACTTAGTATGTGTTAAGGACCTAGCATCTTCCTTGATGTTTGGAGGTACGCAAGACAAGTGCTTGTTAAAACCCAGCATTAGAGAGATCGGAAGTCACCACGTTCCAAGTTAGGTATCCATAACTTACAAAACTTGTCATTTTTGTTTTGGTAAAAGAAACAGAAGCATTCTAAAACGTCTTCAGACCTTAGAGATGGTCAGGTCTCCTCCAAGGAAGCTTCCAGTTAGACGGTTTATCCGTAGTCCCCTAAAAGAGGACACACAACAATGTCATTGCAAGCCAGCTGGCATGTCACATGCAAAATCTTTCTGCAGGAGGCAGTGGAGTTTGAAGCAGAGCTACAACTACTGCCAAGACTACTGTGCACCAGCAGCTGCACGCAGGGGGAAGCGACTGGCTGTATCTGCACCAACGAAGCACTGCAGTACTGTACCTTCTTATCTGCGGTAACTTCAGCCAAGGGAGGCGCCCTGGAATCTGCTCAGAGGTGAGTAATTGACTAGTCTGGATCACTAGCAGGCCTGACTGTTAGTGATGGCAAAGCTCTGTGCACCTCCTCTGGCAAGAGCCAACACTGCCCCAGCTCTCCTCACTGTCGGCCACCTGCGGAGCTCCAGTGGGTTCAGACATCCCAGAGGGTAACAGATGAAGTCGGCTCTAGAAAAAAATGGCTGCAGGTGCTATTACTTCCCCATACAGGAGTTGCTTTGCCTTGGATTTGCAAGGAGGTAAAGTGACGCCCCAGAGCAGCTTCCAGCCCTGGAGTTCCAAGATGACCCCTTAGATAATTTCAGAAACCACACAAGCAGATTTTAAATGGAATGATCTCCGGTGGCTTCTGGATTGAGACAAGTTCAACTTGCAGAACTTTGTTCACACCCAACACTCATCTCAGCCAAGAGGTTTCAAGTCAGACTATGCGAGACGTGCACATCATGCTTATCATCGACATGAATGAAGTCAAACAAAATTGACAAAACAGCTATAGATTTTTCATTTAAAATTCTTTAAACTATTTTAAGCATGTAGGAAAGAAAAAACCTGACATAACAAATAATTATATTCTTGATATGGTTTAATAAGACTTAAATGTTTTTTGTATTTGCTCAAAAATATTTTTGAATGATTACATAACATAGGTAGGATTGAATTACCTAGTTTTCACCTCTATGATCCATCTTTTTCTTCCCCAAAAAACTATCATCCAGAACTTCATATATAGTACATTTGTATATACATATATAATGTATATACATTATATATTCATGAGATGATTATATTTGTACCCACAAAATACATACTATTTCTGCATGTTTTTTATAGATAATATAAATTATGCTACATATTATGTACCTTGTGATTTGCTTTACTTGCTCAACATATGTTAAACACTGTAATAGCAGAAAACAGAAAACAACCATCAATAGGAGTATAATTAAATATCTTGTAGCAATTTGTATAAAGAATGTTGTACAAAGAATGAGCTTTATATTTTGCATGTGACATCTTTGTAATATATCAGCAAACTATCAGTTTTTTTAAAAAGCATGTCTTTTCAAAGGAGATTGGAGCTACATTTTATTTTTCTTATCTAACTGGATAATCTCTGTATTCTAAATGCAAATTTAAACCATTTGCAATTATTGCTCTTTATTGATATTTTTGGACTTCTTTTACCATCTAATATAATTTTGTGTTTGTCATTCCTTATCCTTTGCTGCTTTGTCTTCATTTCTGCCTTCTATTAAGCTGACATATTTTCTATATTTTCTTTGTTGTTCATTTGTTGATTTAGATGCCTGTTCTAGTCATCTTATGGCTAACAAAGTACCATGACTGGGTGGCCTTTAAATAACAGAGATTAATTTTTCACAGTTCTGAGGCTGGGAGTCTAAGCTCAGGGTCCCAGGATAGCTGGGTTGTGGTGAGGGTCCTCTTTCAGTTTACAGATGGTCAGTTTCTTCTACCCTCATATGACGGAAAGAAAACCTGCTCATTGTCTGGGGCTTCTTTCATTAAGGCACTGATCCTATTCATGAAGATTCTGCCCTCATGATGTAATTACGCAGTACAATTATACTGGGGATTAGATTTCAACATATGAATGGGGGGCACACACAATTCATAATGATGCTATGGATTACATTTTCAGTATTTTACTGATGATTCTTTCTGTTAAAAAGTTACAAAATCACAAAGTTCTGCCCAAGGACAAAAATGGATCTTAGCACTCCTTAACTCTGTATTGTAATATGCCTTCTTCCACACATAGATTCTCTTCTCTATTGTAATACAAAAACTCGGTATTATTTCTATGGCCACTAGTTGCTCAAATTTTTCAACAGGTCTTATTTATTCATGTGCTCACCACTAGTTCTTGTATATCACACCTTTATTTTAGGTCGCTTTTCTTCTTTTTGAAGTATATTCCTTAACACTTCTTTTTTAAGTCACGGCTTATGAGAGGTAAATTATATGATTACATAGCTGAATATATTTTTACTTTGCCTTCCCTCATAACTAATACTTTAGTTACTTTAGGCACTGTATGATAAGTGTCCACCTTATGAACATTCAAGTTGTGCAGTTTCACAGATAGGAACGGACCTTGCATTACCAACATTCCTGGATGTGAACAAATCATGGAAGTAGCTCTCACATATGCCAGATGCTGTCACAGTTGTGCTGCTGTGTGCTTACTGTACAGTGCAATCGTGTACAGTAGACACTACAGTCAGAGACTTACTGTATTTGTGTATTTGGTTTTTCTATGCTTTACATTGCATATTTGTATCAAAGGTATATAAGACTCACTTTGTCTGACTTACAAATGAATCCCACTTACTAATGTTCTCCCTGAATGGAACTCATCTGTAAGTCGGGGACTTACTGTGTATTGCTTTATTTTCCTCAGCACATGGAAGATATGAGTTTATCACCTCTGGTATCTACTGTTGTCAATGCAAATTTTGCTGTCAGCTGATTGCCAGTTGATTACTTGCAACTTCTCTGTCCATAACCAGTTTCTCACTGTATTTAAGATTTATTCACCCTTGATGTAATTTTAGGTAATCTCCCAATCTCTCACAATTTCTTTATGTATGTATTTGTTCTTAGTTAGGTAAGGCAATTAAGGTGCATTCTTTCATCTAAAAATATGAGTTTTTCTTCACTTCTGGAAAAATATCAGCTAGTTGTTGAAGAACTACTTTCCCACCACTTTCTCCCTATCCTACTAGAATCCCTGAGCTATGTGGAATCACTTATCTTCCACGATCTTTCATTTTTAAGTTTTAACTCATATGCTACAAAATTGATTTTTTGAGGTATACCTTTGAGTGGATTTTGGCATATTAACAAAGTTGTGTGGCCATTGTCACCATTGAATTCCAGAGCATCTTAATCACCTCTAAAAGAAATCCCAAAACTTTGAGAAACCGCTTCTACACTGTTTCTCTCTCCCAAGCCTTTCATAATCACTAAGCAACTTTCTGTCTCTACGAATTAGCCTACTCTGGATATTTTATACAACAGGAATCATTTGACACATGGCTTTTTTATCTGGCTTCCTGCGCTGATCAAAATTTTTTCAAGGGTTGTCCATGTTGTGGAATGCATCATTACTTCATTCGTTTAGGATGGATATGATGTTTTATTTATATATTTATCCAATGATGGAAATTTAGGCCATTTCCATTTTGAGGCTCTTATGACTAATGCTGCTGTGAACATTGTGAACAAGTTCTTGTGTGCATATATTTTCAATTCTCCTAGATACATACCTGTGAGTAAAATTTTTGGATCGTTTGATCATTCTATGTTTAACTTTTCAAGTAGCTGTCAAATTTTTCCAAAGTGGCTACATCATTTTATATTCCCACTTAGCAATTTGCAAAGCTCCTAATTTCTCCATGTCTTTACCAACACTTGTTATTATCCATCTTTTTATTCTAGCTACCCTACTACATTTGAAGGAGGATCTCATTTTACTTTTGATTTGCATCTCCCTGACTTATGATTTAAGGCATCTTGTTACATACTTATTGGCCATTTGCAAATCCTTTTTGGAGAACTATGTATTCTAGTCCTTTGGCCATATTTGAGGTGGGTTTGTTGTTATTGTTTTAGATAATAATCCTTAATCAGATATATTATTTGCAAATATTTTCTCCCATTCTGTAGGTTGCCTTTTCCCTTTGTTGGTAGCATCTTTTGATACACGAAAGTTTTCAGCTTTGATGAAGCCCAATTTATCTATTTTCTTTTGTTGCATGTGAAACTGTGGTATTGTGTGTTTTCCCTCTGCCTTACCAATGCCCCTGCCCCCCCCAGACTGTCTAGAACTTTGTAGTTGTTTCCACCTGGTACCTTAAGCTTCCACATCAAAACCTACTGGGAATACTCAAGATTCAGTTCCAAAACCAGATCAATGTCCTTCCAGCTCTCTAGGCCAGCAGCTTCCTGTTCATATTGTTAGGCTGCAGCTCAAAGTGACTCAGCAACAGCAGCGTTTTCAGCCCACCCCATTCCCTGTGCTTAGACTATGTTCCTGAGGACTTTAAATCTCTTTTGCTCCTGCATGACACATGACATGCCCACTCAGGAAGCAGAGCACTGACCAACATCCCCTCCCTTCAGTGCTGTGGAGTCAGTCATATTTTGTTTCTGGCTCCCAGAGCTGCTTGTCTCTAATACTGGGCATTGAGAGACATTTTTTAAGTTTATTTTTCTGTCTTGCCCATCCTTATGTGGGTTTGCAAGACAGGAGTGTGTGTCAAAGAATGGACTTCTTGGACATCATGGGCAGAATTCTCAGTAGATGTTTTCATATCTTAATGACTGGATCTATTAGCCTGCAGCCAATTGCTTTGTTTACAATGGATCTGCTATGCAGACAGCACTGAAGAAAACAACACCTAAATCTCCAATTAGGTCCATTCAACTGACTGTATCATCAAAGGTTTTTAAAAGCTGCTATCCATTGCTAGTAGTTAGGAACTGTCTCTTGCATAGCTGTAATACCAAGGAAAGCTCCTCAAAATGGAATTGTGAGCAGGTGCTAGCTAGGCCTGGGGAGGGGCCACTGAGGCACCTGAGTGAAAGGGAGGCTCCTACAGAAGGGGCCCAGAGAGCTGGCCACTGTCACAAGCGAGGTAGAAGGTATCTACTAGAAAAAGTGCGTTATTATCACCCATGTTTGGAGAACTACCACTCAAAGCCCATCGGCATGAGGGAGAACTTGGAGCCTAAGACACCAGTTTGGTCCAGTTTAGACTGCCAAGCTGAGGCTTAAAACAAAGTGCCCATGACTGACTCAGAGGCCCTGAGAGCCCGACAGAACATGTGAGAACCACAACAGCTCTGCACATTCTCGCAGATGACCAGGATGACCTCAGACGTCTCACCTGACCTAGGAAGGAGACGGCTTTACAAGGAGAAGACATCATTGCTTCACACTACAGTTGCTTGGTATAAACGAGTTTATCTCCTAATGCTCTAAAGTCCTGAGAGCATGATTTCCACAGTAGGGACATGATAACAGCAGCTTCTAGACTGTGGGGAAGATCCACTCAGTACTGAAGTGCGATTCATATAGTGGAAGCAAATACAAACTTTAAAATGAGTCTTTCTCTAAAAGTGGTTCCTTTCTATGCAGTCGTGAGTTCGCACTCATGAACCCAGTGTTATAAACATTGAAGAGTGTCTTGGCAGCATGGGGCTCAGAAAGTAATGAGAATCTCCACCGTGGAAAAAGTCATCTATTAACAGGTAAAGGCACATTTATGCAAATCGCTTTAATGAAATATTAATTCCATCTCGTTGATTTGGAGAGGAGTGCAAAGAGAGATTAACCAAGGGAAGCTAAGAGAAATTAGTTTTAGGGCGCCACAGAGGCAAGAAAATTCAGAGGCTATGCAGCAGACACTGACTGAATCCAGTTGTTGAATTGGGGTAAAGAAGCTGCAGAAATTGAAGTTGAAAAAGCCAAGTAGACATACATTATATTTTTTCTCTCTAAAATGCTACTAATTTATAAAGTGAACTATTATTTCATGTGCAAGCAAGAAAATAGCTTTGCTAATTAAATTATCACACATTATGGATTCCAAAACACTCTAGTTTCAGAACGGATAAAATGCAAGGTATTGTGCCTCTCGGAATGGACAAAATGTGGTACTTTCCAAAAGGAGAAATCTAACAGGTGAATTAACATTAGCAAATAATTTTTTAAAGAAAGTAAAGGCAAACCAAATATGGATTCATTTTTCTTATCAAAGTGGCAAAAGTATAAAAACATTGTTCAGTTATCAGTGAAGGGATAACGAAATGGG
>PVJO010007193.1:0-83457 GCA_004026905.1 Hystrix cristata | reverse complement strand
ACATCACTTTCACATCAGCTGTGTACTTCCTTACGAAGCCTAAAAGATAACACCAGAAATAAATTCCTATAGAACTACAGTGATAATACAAACAAAAGTCTACCACAGAAATAATCTTTGCTTCAACTGTCACCCCCAAGGCAGTATTCACAGATGACAGCTGTATGCTCCACGCACACGTCTCCCTTACACTGATGGCGTGTATGTTGTTTTCCTGTCCTTTTTTGCAGGGCACAGTTGACGCCTTTTTGTTTTTGCTGTTGTCATACTGGGTCTTTGTGATGCTGGACCTGCCTCTTCACCTGGCAGCTCACCAGTGTGCTCCACAAATTTTTGCATCTTTCTCGCACTTGTTATTTTCTTTGTAATCTATCAAACTGTTTATTCCACACATGCTTAGGATCGAGTAAAACACAACCACTGGCCACTGCTTGGGTTTCGAGTGACGTCATAGTTTCTGCATAATCCGTCTATTCCACCTTCAGTTTTGTTGTAGAAAGTTTCCAGCTCACGCTTCAGTTTTGCGGAGGTTTCCCTGTCAGTATTTCCATCGTGGTGCAATGTTGACATGTTGGCATCAGCGGTACCAGTTTGTTTTTCTTTGCCGGGTACGAGGCCAATGTTACATCTTTCCGAAATCCAAAGATTGTACTATACAATTCTGTTTTGAAATCACAAACATTTCATTCTGAATGTCAGCTCTGTTTTGTATACAGTTCTTATGCTTGTCAACTTGTGCTCTGTTAGCAAATGCAACAGCCACTGGAAACTGGTAAACCAATTGTTGACTGTCACATTCCGATTAGTTTGGACACAGGGCAAGTCCTTTCACAACATCATTTGTTTTATTACTATACGAATAAGGGCCTGGTGGCTGAGTTCCAGGACAAACTTCTAAGCTGAAAGCATAAGGTCTTTGCATCTACAAGGGCACACATTTTTCTGCCATATTTTGAAGGTGGTTTCGTTGTGGTTTTTTTGCATGTACGATTTAAAGCTACAGTGGCCCGAAATGCTGCTGGGTGCTCATCAATAGTCATGTATTCAGATGGTGTGTGAATTTCTTGACAACCACCCACAAATCATTTGAACAATAAGCAGATAGCAGCCAGGTTATCAATTCTTTCTCTGTCTTGGTGGGTGCTTTAGTCATCAGATCTCAGGCAATTTTGAAGGAAAACAAAAAACTCCTCAGTGTCACTGTTATTCTACAAACCTGGAGCCCACACCCCTAAGTCTTTTACATCCTCAAGTCTTTTATATTCCTATAATTTTAGCAAGATAAAGCTGGCTAAAGAGGACAGCAAACCTATGAATGCTTTCATTTCAGCTTGTGAGGTGTCATAATAAACACATTTTTGTCTTACTAAGCAGGTAAACACAAAGACTGCTTCCTGCATCCCCAGGTGCAGCTGCTGAGACGCTCAGCTGGCTACTATAATGCACAAGTTTTTTATTTCCACTATTATGCCCCAGGGTTAAAAAATAGCTTTATTGAGATATAATTTACTTAACATGAAATTTTTTTTTCCAGTGCTGAGGATTGAATCCAGGATCTTCACACTGAGCTACTTCCCCTTTCATTCATTCATTCATTCATTCATTCAGACAAGATCTTGCCACTCAGTTGCTCAGGCTGGGTTTGAATTTATGATCCTCCTGCCTCAGCCTCCTGGAGTGCTGGGATTATAGGTGTGTACCATTCACATTTAAAAGACACAATTCAGTGGTTTGGAATATATTCACAGAGTTGTACAACCATCAATAAATTTTGAAATATTTTCATCACCTCTAAAAGAAACCTCATGCCCTTTAACAGTCATCCTGCCCACCCCAATCCCCCATTGCTCCCAACCCTGAGCAATCACTAATCTATTTTTTGTCTTTATGAATTTGCTTTTTCTAGACATTGCCTATAAATGGGATCAAACAGCCATAGGTCCTTCGGGTCCAGCTCCTTGCCTATGACACAATGTTCCTAAGATCCGGCCATTTCGTAGCATGCATGAGGACCTCATTCCTTTTCATGACTGAGTATCAGCCTAATACAGGGATAGACAGACTATGTTTTGTTTATCCATTTGTCAACTGATAGATATATGGATCGTTTCTGCTCTGGGGCTATTATGAATAATGCAGCTATGAATATTCATGTATGTTTTTGTGTGGACCTAATTCCTCTTAGGCATGTAGCTCAGAGTGGACATGCTGGGTCGTGCAACAACTCCATGTTTAACATTTGGTGGCACCACCTCTTTCAACTTTGTGTTTGGGAAATTTCCCACTGTACTTGAAAATAGAGAAACCTTTGTAACATGCATCAGGTACCCACTGTCCAGCTTCAACAATGATCAGCCTTCTGCCTGTCTTGTTCCCCGTGCCTTCTCTCCTCTCCCTTTGTCTCCCACTGAGCATCTTAAGCCAATTCAGGAACTACATTTCATGTTGTGTCAGTGGAGTGGCCAACATTTTATTCAAAACCTTCAAGTGAAGTCACCTGTCCCCACGTTCTTGTGTGAATGGACTTTGGGCAGAAAGGAGGAGTTGGGCAGACTCCAGGGCGGGTCATTGTGTGTGTGTATGTTGTAGGCGGGGCAGACCTTGAATGAGGCAGAACTACATAATTTACAGGATGTGGGTGAAACTAATATGTAGAGCTGTTTATTAGAAAATTAAGACGTTCAAGATGGCAGAGCATTAAACCAAGCCTGGGCCTTGTGTGGCTGTGTAGGTGCCCTGCCCTGCGGCCAGCAAAGAGGTGCCTGAGCAGAACTGATTCAGCAGACACAGGAGTTCGGAGCCTCAGGTGCTGGGAGGGCCATTAACCCCCTCACCCCCAATCCCTGGAAAGGTCCCCAGGAGAGCTGGGAACAGCATGGTATATGGGGCAAGAGTCAAACCCATTTTACGTGAATCTCCAAAACTAAGATGACTCCAGCAACATGTGGGCTATAAGCACTTAAAGAAATAATCATTTGTTGTATGCCTTCTTCCCTGAGAGCTCTCGGTTGTTTTATTTGGCCCTACCATTTTGTCCTGGATTCGGAGCATACTCTGATATCCCCGCAGCAGACAGGGCTGCAGTCTTAAGAACAGAGACCCGCTGCGTAGTAAACACCCAAAGCAACAGGGGGTGTGGGGGTGCCTAACAGAAGCAGGTGGCTAAGGTAGACGTGGCAGCCAACAGTGGCAGCCAGTTCCTCCTGGCTCAGACACAGCTCCCACCAACCCAGGTGCCTCACACTCTGTGTTTCCCTAGGCTCAGCCCAAGGAGTCGTAATCTCCAATACTCATAGATCCAGAGCCCCCATGCGGTCAGGATGACACCCAAGGGTGCATTATATCAAGTGTATTGTCATGAAGGCATACACAGTACGCAGGAAAAAGTGGGGTTGGGGAGGGGCTCGGTGAGAGGCCAGGAGGGACCGTAGTGCTGTCTTGTTCTGTAAGGGGCACTCGCGTTTCCGTTCTTCCACTTGTTACCTACTGCACACGAGGTCCTGTGGACTGGGCAAGAGTTGAACAGTAATCAGCTGGGTAGAGCTACGCCACCACTCCACTGTCCCAACAGGCAGGTAATAAAAAGAGCATTGTTGTATTATATTGCTCAATTCGGAATGTAGAAATGGAAATGGTTTTTATGACACCATTTTATGTTTTTTCTATTTTTGCAGCGCTGGGGATTGAATCCAAAGCCTCACATGTGCTGGGATGGCTCTATCCCTGAGCTACGTCCTCAGCCCTTACCCAGATTTAAAAATAATATCATACTTCTGGGAAGAAAAATAATGCAAATGAGAATAAGAAATAAAGAGGCCCCTTGGCAATCTTTCTCTAACTCTCATCTCACTTTCCAAGAAGTAACCACCATGTGCAGTTTTTGCAATCTTCATACCTTTTGTAAGCATAGTCAGATTCATGGGGTTTTGTTTGTTTGCTCGTAATGTTGAGAAGATCAGGGTGTCACAACATCCCCTAAAGACAGGAGAGCTCTCGGACCTACCTCATTCTTTCTAACCATGTCCAGCACCCCACCAGGCTTACCCTGGCCCCTGCTGGCCAACGTTTGCCTTCACTCAGGATTTTGCCTTTCTAACATGTATGCTCTTTGGCACACAGCCAAGTGTACTTTGTAGGATAAATTCCCAGAAGTGGAATTTCTTGGTCGGAGGATATGTGCATTTTGGATATCTACAGCGATTGCCCAGCGGCTTCAAACAGACCGGGTGATTCGCAAGCCCCTCAGCTATGTGTGTGCGAAGGTACCGCATTCAGACACCTTTCGCACCCCAGCAAGACACAGTATGGTGGGGGAAGCAATTCCCACTGAGGTAAGTGGACTTTCTACGTGGGCCTGAGTGGGGTGGCCGTGGCCTTCAGGATTGTCCCTGTAACTCTCTGAGGAGATAGGCCAAGTCAGAGCGCTTGTCAGTTTGGGTTTTATAAACAAAGGCAGAGTTTAGGGAGGTAAGCCAAAACTCTGCAGTGAAAAGCATTGTGCAAGCCAGTATTTATTTCTTTAGCACAGTTAGAACTTAAATATGGTCAAAACATATTCTTCTTTTTAATTTACACAAACAAATATGTTCCCAGGCTGACACCTCTGATGCCAAGTTTCTAGGGGAAACAAAATTCTACTGCGCGATTATAAACCACTAGAGAGAAAATGAGAACGGAGAAGCTGCCCGGAACCACTTTCTGCACCCAGCACCAGGGGCTGAGGGTTCTCTTTCTGTCTTGATTACAGATAGATCTGCCAGAAATCTCGGGTGAATGAAATGTGGATGGATCGCGTCGAGGCCAGAGGATGCGAAAGGCCCCAGTTTTGATAAAAGAGGCCTGCTTGGCTCAGCACCCTCCCTTTGCCAGTCAGGGGACTGCAAAGATGTTTCCAGAGAGCAGCTGATGAATCGAGGGAGAAGCGGCGAACAGTGGGAGTCGCCTTTCAGGGCTGCGCTAACCTAAAACCGAACAATTTGAAACTGTTCCAAGACAGGGGATTAAGGCAACATGTTATTTTGAGTGATTGCTTAATTTATTGAGCCGCGGCTAGATCTGTAATGAAATACAGCCCTTGTAACTGATCACCTCCTACTGCAATCGGACTTCTGCAATTAAGGGACATTTTCCAAGAGTTTCTCTGGAGCTGCCTGGAATTTGAAGCCTCGGTGGTGGGGTGCTTCTGGGCACTCATATTCCGGGCAAGCTTTTTTGGTTTTAAAGAGTGGCAGGCTGCTGTTAATAAAGAAAAGCAGCAGCATTTTACTGAGTGCCTTGTGTACAGCAGGTACTTTATATACATTATCGCTGATCCCCTCAATCTCCCAGTGAAATAACCCTCATTATTTCCTGTTTTACAGATGTGAAGCCATGAGACCATGAGGGAATTTTCTACAGCGATGCCCTCTGAGACGGTAGCTGCTAGCCACACATGACTGTTCATATTAGGTCAAGTTGACTGCATTTAAAAATGTGCTCCCTGGAGTGCATGAACAAGTGCCGGCCTGCCAGACTTGTGCAGCTAGTGGCTACCATATTGGATGATGGTGCACAGAAATCATTTTGATGATTATAGAACTATTGCTCAGAGATTGGTTCTCTAGGTCCAGAGATTTCATGGATGGAAATGGGGAGAATCCAAATCCAGAATCCAGAATCCAAACCCTAGTTAATGGGCTTTGACAACAGAGCTGTCTGCCACCTGCTAATTTCCTTTTCCTTCCGCTGAGAAGCAAGCGCCACACCAGGGACCCTCAGCCAGGCTGCACATTAGAATTACCCGGACCTTTTGTTTTGTTTTGTTTTTTTGAGGCAGGGTCTCACTATGTAATTCAGGCTGGCCCTTGAACTCACTTGGTAGCCCTGGCTAGTCGTGAACTCATGGCGATCCTCCTGCCTCAGTCTCCTAAGTGCTGAGATTACAGTCCTGCACCACCATGCCTGGTTCTTCATTTAAAAAAACTGATGGCCAAGTTCCTGTCCTAGAGATTCTGACTTGCCATTCAGTGGGACAGAGACTGGCATCAGAAGGATTTCTTCCTTCTTTCCTTTATTTATTTATGCATACATGTGTATTTATGCATACAGGTGTGCACATGCTGGGCAAGCGCTCTACCACTGAGATGCAGCCTCCTTGCATTTTTGTAATTCCCCAAGAGATTCCAGTGTGCAGCCAGGAAGCAGAATGACTAGATGAGAGCAGCCAGCCTGGACGATGGACGGGGCTAGAGCAGCGGTGGCGAACCTGCGGCACATAGGCCGCAGCGGGCTGTTTGTTATCACTGACAGCTCTGAAAGGTTCTCCATCACCATGCTGGACCATCTGCCATGAGAATAAAGTCTTGGGGACTCAGAAATGGGTTTATTCCAGGGCCCTTCTCCTTCTTTCTTCCTCCTTTCCTCCTCCTCTTCTTCTGTTGTGTGTGTGTGGTACTGGAGATTGAAGCCACAGCCTTTGCACTGAGCTACACACCCAGGTCTTTTTTTCCTCTTTTTAAGATGGAGTCTCTCTAAGTTGCCCAGGCTGGGCTCAAACTTGGCAGTCGTCCTGCCTCAGCCTCCTAGAGTGCTGGAATGACAGCCAGGATGCCTTCTAAGTAGCTTCATGGGAGTCAGATTCATGTCCTGTAGGACTTAAGTCCTCCCTCACACGCTTCCAGTTTGTTGGGGAACCTAGCAGAACAGGCTTGGTCACACTGTCATGGACGAAGGTAGACATGGGTGAAGTCATGGAGATGAGGTGAAACACCTGTCGCTCCAAAATGAATCAGCAGCATCAGTATGAACCAAGCTTTCTCTTGCCTTATAAAATAGAGCACAGGGTTCCTGGTTCTGTCCTCTGAAAAGGCCAAGATCTCAACTCGGTCGGTCGCGGTGAGCACCCAGCACCCAGGTTATGGCATCTAGACACCACTTGTAATCAGCATTCGGGACTCCCTGGGCAAATGGCCAAGTCCAGATCTGAGGCATGAAATGTTCCAGTGCACCTGGGGTGCCTTTTTTTTTTGAGTCAGGGTCTTCCTTCCTTTGTAGTTCAGGCTGGCCATGAACTGACTGTGTAGGCCAGGGTGGCCTCAAATTCACAGCAGTCCTCCTGCCTCAGGCTCCCGAGTGCTGGGATTTACAGGCATGCACATCCCCGCCCAGCTGAGTTTGGATCATCCTGTTGTCAGGAAGCAGGAAAGCTGTTAACAACTACTGGGGTCGCATCAGAAAGGATACAGGAGACAACATGAAGAAGTTCTCCTTGGCCAAAAATGACCATTTAAGCATCAGTAAGAATAATAACTACAGCCAAGTGCGGTGGCAAATGCAGAATCCCAGCACTCTGGGAGGCTGAGGCAGGACTGCAAGTTTGAACCCAGCCTGGGTAACTTAACAACTTCTCAAGACTCTGTCTCAAAATAAAAAATGTTAAAGAAGGGCGAGGTATGTAGCTCAGTGTGAAGGCCCTAGGTTCAACCCCTAGTACTGCAAACCCAATAATAATAATTACAATGTATTAAGCATTTCAACTTCATGTCCAAATAATATGTTCGCCATGGTGCTAAAGCAAAAGAAAAATATAAACTTATTCATCTCCCCTGGAGGACGTTGGGAAACCAAGTCTGTATTTTGGAAACTGTCAAATAAAGGAAAATAATTTGTCCTTTTTGGTATGACCCATACTCTATGGTAGCAAAATGATAGGTAAGTTGATGCTCTTTATAGCAGTATTCCCCACAAGCAAGACAGAAAGAGATTAGGATGCACTCTTTTCAGTCTCTAATGGAGTAACAGGTCTAAACAATGATCATCAGCAGCTAACATCACAGAGGAAAGCCAGATCTGTGTCTTCAAATGAATGCAAACCAGACCAGCCACTAGGAAGTAGTCACACAAATAAATGCATCTTCATGAGCTTCTAGATCTAACTAACAATTTATAAGAAACACAGGCAGGAGCGGAACACGTATAACACCTTCATAGGGATGTGATAAGCAAAATCCAGACCTGTAGGCTATGCCACAGAGCATCCAACCCCATTTCTTCAGTAGGTGGCAGGGGAAGAAAAAGGGAAGATGAAAGAACCTACAGGTGAGGAGAGATGTAAGAGACACCCCGGCCAATCACAATATATGAGCCTTATTTGCATACTGATCTTACCCAGTTGTAAGAAAACATTTATGAGAAAGCTACATAAATTTGAATACTAACCAGATGTGGTATTTGCTGATATTAAAAGTTTTACTGTTAATTTTAATAGCAGTGATGATGGTAAAAAACAAAATATTTTTCAGTCGGGCACAATGGCAGACACCTGTAATCCTAGCACTCTGGGAGGTTGAGACATGTGAGTCTCAGGTATGAGCCCATTTTGAGCAACTTAGCAAGACACTCAAAAAAACAAAAACAAAAAAAAATCACCTTTTTTCTTGGGGGTCATATTTGGAAATATTTGCAAAAAGAAATGATTGATATCTGGATTTGCTTCAGCATAGTCTGGGAGGAGGGAAGGAAGTACCATAGAACAGGTTGGCTGAGAGCTGGTGATTGCTCTAGCTGGCTTTGTTGGTACCACAGACTCTTTCCCGGTGCGTACTTGAAGATTTTCAGAGGTGAAAAAGAAAAAGGAGAAGTCACACTTTCCCTGCTCTTTTCTTGAGAGCATCAGGTTGGTCTGGCCACTCCACTGTTAGCTTCTCTGGGACCAACCTACGTAGCAGGCTTGGGTTGTATCTTCAAGCATCCTACCCTATCTCCATGGCAACCAACATCCAGACGTCTCCATCCACACAAAGGTCAGGCCAGGACAGGCTGCCAGTGTTGTGCCAGGATGCACAGAGATGCTTTCTTCGGAGTTCCCTAGATGGATTTTTATAGGGGACCCCTCTCAGCCGAGCAGCCTCCCTGTCCACCGTCCCCCTCATTCTTGCCTTCCTTGTATGGCTCCCAAGGAAGTAGCATGGTCATTTCATGGAGAGACCAGACTCTGAATCAGATCCAGTTTCAAAATCTGACTCCTCTACTGACCAGCAGAACTTTAACCTCCATGAGCCTCAGTTTCCTTATCTGTAAGATAGGTATAATAGAACCTCATCTAACTCAAGAAATCTTTATTGTGGGAAGGGCAGTGGCAAAAATTTCCACTTCATGGAACTGGACTGTTGGTGCTGAAGGGTGATCTCAGTGAGTATTAGTGCTATGATCATGCACACATTGTAAAACTGGAGAAGCGAGGGTGCTTGCTGACATGCCAGCCTTTGGAAAAACTGACAGTCACTACATAGGAGAGACCATAACTCCCAGTCCCCCTTTCCATGAGCCAGAATTGCCATACTTTTCGACTACTAAATGTCTAGCTGTGAGAAATGCGCAGAATAATTAGCTCTCATGTTCCCAAGCGGTAAGGACAGTTACTCTCATCTATGGGGGAAGACGCTAGGCATGGAGGGCAGAGGAAAACTGCACAAGGCCCCTACCCTCCGTGCCTGGGCTTTGCCCACTGCTTAAGCTTTGAAATGCAACAACAGCAGGAAATTGTGGTGCCCGGAGGTTAAAATCTCCCCAGGTTCAATTTTACTTTGCAAATGAAGAAAGTAGCCCAGAGAGGCCTGAAGCAACACAGTGAATTAGCAACTCCTTGGAAAGAAGGTACAGAGATGTCCATGCAGTGGGGGAAGGTGACTCTTACTGCCCCATTCAATCCTGTCCCAGAGTAGTACGGGAACCAACCACACAAGCTTTCCTGGGACTGAGGGGCTTCTGGGATCAAGGACTTTAGGTGCTAAATCAGGAAGATTCTGGTCCATCATCCTGTGGGATGCAGTGGCTTTCCTCACACTACCCCACAGACTGGGGGCATCTAAGTGGATGTGTTCCAGGAGAAAAGGCTCTGGTGGTCCTGGCTGAGAAGCATCCACAAGACCCTGTAGAGTTTTGGGGCTTCACGCCTGTGGTTCCTGGAGGCACCACCCACATGGCAACTCTGTGGCCTTGGAAGTGGCCCATTGCCCAGCATCTCTCCCATTGGTTCTGCCCCTAAAGCCAACTGCTCTTCCAAACTGTAAAACCTAATCACTCTGCTTCAGTTTATAAACCTCCATGGTTTCTCGTTTCCCCATCGCTTTAGGATGAATTTTGCAGGCCCAGGGACCTGAGTGGGCTTGTTCTCTGCTCCGGCCCGGTCTCCCTGTGAACCCTAAAAATTCTGAAGAAGGCCAGGATAAACTAAGGTGTACTAACTACAGCCTCCCTCCCCCACAATCCCTCCTCTCTGAGCCTGTCAGCACAACTGTCATCTCATCTCCACTGGACTAATTAACTGATGGCTAATATCCAGTCTCCCCCAGCCCTGGCTAGACTGTCAGCCCCCAGAGGCAGGTGTGGGTCTGTGGGGTCCACTTCTGGAGACACACGAAGAGTACTCAATAGGCATAAGATGTTTCCGCCAATGCCACCATCACCGTCACCTCTAGCCAGGCGTCCATCTGAGAGCACAGAAACCCTCCACAGGCCCTGGCATCTCCTGCGTATCTCAGACAGCCAGGTGCCCACAATGTCGCAGGAGGGAGGGTGATTCCAGAGAAAGACTGGCAGGAGGCTCCTGGAGAAGAAGACGTGGCAGCCAGGATGCAGGTGTTTTTTCTTGAGTTATTGTACCTCTTCTGTCTGTTGCCTCTTAGCTCTGTTCACATCCCTATCCCAACAATGGCTTAGGAGGGAAAGATTAAAACACACACACACACACACACACACACACACACACACACACACACGCCTCAGTTTTGAGTACAGATAGCTCGCTAGTTCCCGCTCTGCTGATAATTAATGTTGAAAATGTTCATTACTTGTCTTGGCCGCAAAGGTAATAATAAAAACTCGAAGCCTGATTACTTGGCTCCTAATTCCCTTCCTGGTGTTTTTCTTCCCCTTTCCTTAAATTAATTCCAGTGTTCTTCCAGATTTCTCGTTGCTAGGCTATAAAGTTCCAGGTTGCGCAGGGTGACTGCTGATTGGCAGAGAGTTCCCAGGCTGCTCCAATCAGGAGCCGGCTAAGAAAGGAGCGTCCACAACGCAGTTTACTGGGGGTTTCAGAGTGTTCTGGCTGATGTCATGAACCACAAAGATCTTTGTCTAATTCTGTAGAACCTGTTCTCTTGATCTGGCTGAAGAGGGACACCAGAGGTCTTGGAATTCCTCCCAGGGAAACAGGGAGTCCCTGGGTCTTGACAGGAATGTCCAGGTCCTGTTCGTGGTGTGCCCTCTTACACTGGGGCACAAGAGATGTTTGAGCCCCTCGAGACTGACCTTTCTTGTCCACCTCCCAAACTTGGTGAAAGACTTTGTGGAGGAGGAGGAGGAAAATGGATGCCATTGAACTGGCTTGTTGGGGTGAGGCCCAAATTTGTAAAGGACCCTACTCCTGGGCTCAAGCTATACTCCTGCCTCAGCCTCCTGAGCAGCTGGGACTAGAGTCAAGTGCCACTGCGCCCAGCAATAGGACTTTCAAACATGTGGATGGAGGACTGTTCAGGAGTTTCATCTCCAGAATTTCGATGAACAACAACCATGGTGAACTGTGTTTCTAATGTGTACCAAAATCTACATTCACACCTCTTTATACCCTGAAATTCCCACTGGACAGAAGGGCAGGGGAGGAAGTCATGTGACCCAGACTTGGCCACACCAATTGGCTTTTGGACAGGCACATGATGCAGCTGTGCCAATCAGAGTTTTCCTTAAAACTTTCCTGCTGGAAATAGAGGAAAAGACCCCACCAGCTGCATTTGCTGGCCTGGTGGCCCCTGTGAACTCCTATGGAAGGTCCCTGAGAAGGACGTGAAGCCTCAAAGATATGGGGCCTCTCTGGCAATGTGTGAGACCCATCTACATCTGGAGGGAAGCTCGATAGACTCCCTGCAATGTACAGTGGCAGGAAAAGAAATTCTTTTTCTGCTTAAACCAGCTTGCCTTGTATGTGTGTTGCTTCTGACAGAGGGCTAAGAAATAGGGATGCTGCTTTCTCCGCATAATGCTCAGATTTGGAGTGAGAAATCTGCATAGATTCCCACATGGAGGCCTCACAATCACCTGAAGTGGTACTCAATTCAGCAGATGGAGAAACTGAGGCACAGAGGAGTAAGGAGAACTGCCCTGCCGTTAGAGGCTCAGGGATTCAAATTTGGGGCTAGTTCTTGGATGTCTTAGTGGCCTCTCCACCTCAACTTGTCCCAAGCTGAATTTAAGAACCTCCCCTTAACCTGATTTTCCTCTTGGGTCCTCCATCTGTCGGTTCTAGAAGCCAGGTCCTATCCCTGTCCCTTGAGCCACATCCCAGCCTCATGTGGTCTTGCACGTTGACTTGCTTGATGGACCCAGAAGTCATTCATTTACCTCCCTGTCTACTCTCCACCCCCACCCAAGCCACCTTCCCTCGTCTTCCTCAAGCTTCTATGTCCACGTTCACCCCTTTCTCCCAACCCAACTCCCCTAAACATCCAGAGGAATCGTCTCAAAATCAGGTCACGCTGTCTTACTGGGAGCAGTTGGGTCTCAAGATTTGGTGACACCCATTTCCCTCTGGGGATGTCCTGAGAACTCGGCTGGGTCCCACCCAGCTTTTAGGCACAAAGAATTCAAGCCAAGAGCTGAGGAGGGCACAGCGCCATGTGCTCTCAGCTCTTCCATCGCTATTCTACAGATATTTGGAGGTTTCTCGCAGGGGCCGTTCCCCGAGTGGGGTGGAAGTTGGGGATGAAATGGTGACAGGGTGCCATGAGTAACAATGAGCACGGACACTCATGGTGTGCTTGCTGCTGGCTGGCCCTGCGTACTGTGCCTCTGGACCCTCAGCAGTCCCACAAGACACTGATAGACCCAAACCCATTTTATCCATGACAGGAAAAAAATCCCTGTTCTCAGGAGACTCAAAAACAACAAGTTACACACACAACATAATTCAGGGAGGGTAACACCAAGGGGAAGCCTGAACTGTTAGTGCTGAAGATTCAGATGCCTCTGGCTTGACTTAAATCTTGTCATATGTGCAGGGCAAGGGTAGAAATAGAGGCTTTTAACCAGGCATGGTGGCACATGCCTGTAATCCCAGCTACTCAGGAGGCTGAGGCAGGAGGATCACAAGTTTGAAGACATCTTTGACAACTTAGTGAGATCCCCTATCCTAATAAAAATAAGAAGGGGCTGAGGGTGTATGTCAGTGGTAGGCCACTTGCCTAAACATGTGCAAGGTCCTGGGTTGAATCCCCAGTGCAGAAAGAGGAAAAGAGGAGGAGGAAAGGGGGTGGGGAGAGAAAAAGGGGAAGGAAGGTAGGAAGGAAAGGGACACATGTGTGTGTGTCCCCATATACTTAAAAGCAGTAAGTCAAGCTAACACAATGTAAGCAAATGTGTCCACCCTTCCTCTTTGACAAATGCTTTTGCTACCACAGAAGGCCAGATCTGAGCTAAGAAGTCTTCCTTTGGATCCCACAGACAAGCCCGTTCTCTCCGCCCTTCTCTGTTCTGCACACCGAGTGGCCGTGTGCAGATATGTAGGCACACTTTTGTCTTGAGCCCCTTGACTACTTGCTATGGTTTGAATTGTCCCCTAACCCATGCCGACACTTAATCCCTGCTGTGAGGGAGCGGAGGTGAGGCCAGGTGGGCACTTTAAGAGGTGATGAGTCATGAGGCTCTGCCCAGGTGCACAGATTACTGCATTGGTGGGTTCTGGGATGAATAGTTTATCTGGAGCACAGGTGTGCTGTACAGGCCAGGGCACTGTCTCACCATGATAGCCTCTGCCATGTTATGATGCAGCGTGAGGGCCCCTCTAGGAGCCCATGCTTCTGGTGGACACTGCAGAACCTACAGTCACATGCCTTGGTTTTCTCTCCTCCCCAGCACCTGCCCCACCTCCAGGACTGGGTTAAATAGGGTTCCATAAAATTCATGTCCACCTGGAACTTCAGAATGGACCCTGCTGGAAACAGGGTCTGAAATTGAGATGCGGTCACACTGAATTGGGGTGGCCTCCGGATCCAATGACTTGTGTCCTTTGAGGAGCGAACCCACAGACAAACACGAATAACGTGGCCATGTGTCGAAGGGGGCAGAGGCTGGAGCAGCCACCAGCCAAGGAAGGACTAGAAGCCAAGAGTCTTCCCAGGATGCCCTGCGACACCTTCATTTCTGCCTCAGACCCGTGACAGGATGCATTGCTGGGTTTCACACCACAGCGTTTGTGGCGGTTTGTGGTGGCTCGTGGTGGCAGCCCCAGGCCACTGATGCACCTCTCCACTTCATCCCCAGCTCTTCCCTTTCTTCCCATGTCCAGTGGACAGGCTGTGACTCAGTGGCTATGCCAGGGCTGAGGCAGGACCTAGAAGGAGGTGGGCTCTGCCCTGGAGGGGGCAGTGGAGGAGCCCCTTACAGTTGCCTACTGCCAACCCTGTACCCCCAGGAAAGTGTGCCAACAGACTCCAACCATGTGTGGTTTTCTGCTTACCTCTCCAGGGGCAAGCTGGGCTGTGCTCATCACAAATGTGAGTGTCTGGTTACATTTAACCAGGGCTATGGAAGGGTAGGAGTGTGTGTGTGTGTGTGTGTGTGTGTGTGTGTGTGTATAAAAGAGAGAGGGGGAAAGAGGGAGAGAGGTACACAGAGACAGAGAAAAGAGAAAAAAACTCATATATACTTTCTCACCCACAAAACCTGCAGCAGAATTGCCTGACCCTCCTCTTCCCACCCTCTTCCCAGACAAATACAGATTGTGAAAAAGTAAATTGAGCAACAGGTCAGGTCTCTTTAGAAATCAAGGTATTCGAACTTAACAGCAAAGGGCTACTGTTTATTCTAAACCCCATGAAACAAGATGACTTATCATTAACAGATAAGTCCGCGGGATGGTGCGGCGCTTGAACGTCCGACACCCTTCACCCATCACCCACCCACCCATCTGCTCATCTGCAGCATATTTGCCCAGTTCCCACTATAATTACTGTAATAATAGCTGTGATACTCATAGTGGTTCCTATTTGCTGGGTCCTTTCTATGGTACAGGTCACATGCTAAGCACTTTGGATGGTCATCTGCTTAAGTCTCACAAACAATCCCATGAAATAGGTGCCATAAGAGCGAGGTTCACAGAGGGGGAAAGTAGGTACAGAGAGGTTAAGTTGCTAGTTCCACACTTCATAGCTTACTGTGGTAGATTCTGTGCGGCCAGAAATTCCTTGTTGTTCTGCTCACATGGAAGTACAGTCTATCTCTCAGCTCCCCTAGATCTAGGCTGAATTCTTCTGATAGAATGTTCTAGAAGCTTCTGTTTGTGTTGACTTGGAATGCTTCTCCAAAGCTTCTATATAGGGAAACTGTCCTTACCTACTAGAAGGTGAGAGGCCACATGAAGAAGAACTGAGACCACCTAAGCAATGGTTGGTGCCCACTGTCACACCAATATGGTGAGAAAGGCTGCTGTGTTCCCTCCAGTGCAACTGGCCCTCCTGCCAGCCATGAGCCACAAGCAAGGCCAGGTGCAGTTAGCAGAGAAACCATCTTGCTCGTCCACAGGATTGTGAAAAATCACACTTGGCTGTTTGAGGTTATTGCGTTTGGGGCTGACGAACACAGTGAAGGCTAACAAACATGCCATAAGAGGCCACTGGGATTCCCACCCTGGTCTCCCACTTGTTGGGAGACCCTCTCAGAGGCACAGACAGAGCATGGAGCTGGCAAGGACACAGCTCCAAAGTGTGAGGACTTCCGGGAACAGACACCAACAGACACCGAATACCCTGCTGAGTCATTTGTGTGCAAAGGTCTGTCCCAGGATGGGTCCCAGCACAGTGATTTAAATGTGTCATTTTGGAATGAAAATTGCCCCCATGTGACAGTCACTATGCTAGGTGCTGGGATGTGGCTGTGAGCAACAGACATGGTCTCTAATCTTAGGAAGCTTGGACTTCAGAAAAGCAGACAGACAAAAGTAAACCAATAACCAAACAAGTACAAATCATGAAAGAAACCAATAAGAAAAGTGAGGAGAAGAAAAAACGGGGCGAATTATTTTGAGTCATGGGGTCAGGAGGGATTTCTCCAAGAAGGGAATGTTTAAACTGGGTCCACGAGAATGAGACATACAAACAGTCATGGGTAAAAAGCCGTGGCCCTGAGGAAGGTCGGAGCCTGGGGTTTGGGGCTGGGGGTGACACTGAGGAGGAAAGTGGCTGGAGGCAAAGACAGAAAGAAGGCGGGCAGGCCAGGACATGCCAGTCTCAGAGGCAGTGAGAGTTAGTTGGCATTCTTTCCTAGAGTGTTGGAAAAGCAAGGAGAAGCGTTGGCCAAAAGAGTACCTTAAATTTCTTTAGATTTTAAGATATCCCTGCTGTGTGTTCACTGTGTGTGTAGATTAAGAAGGGGCAAGAAGCTAGGCAGGGCGGCACTCCTGTGATCCCAGCACTCTGGGAGGCTGAGAGAGGAGGGCTTCAAGTGAGATCCCAGCCTGGGCAACTTAGTGAGACTCTGTCTCAAAATTTAAAATTAAAAAAAGGTCTGGGATGTGACTCAGTGCAAAGGTACTGGGTTCGATTCCCAGTACTACATGGATAGATAGATAGATAGATAGATAGAATGCAAAATGGAAAGAGGGACATTCATGACGATATCTGTGCAGTTGTCTAGGACAGAGAGGTTGGTGGCATGGACCAGGGCAATGACAAGGCTCAGAAAAGCATGAACTTGAGGTGTGTTCTGGAAGAATTCATAGGATTTAGAGACTGGAGTGAGGGTGGAAAGACGCATCAGATGGTAGCTTGATCTCACCCAGAAGTGGCCCGTGGGAGGTGGATTTGAGTGACTGGGATCATCTATGTCAGAAGGGACCTGCGGAAGCCTGGGGACAGTGTAAGGAAGGGGCACTAGAAAGGAAGCGGGCAAGGTGGGGGTTGCTGGTTAGAGAAGGTTGCCTCTGGGGAACTTTGGTGGACACCTCAGTGCACTGCCCTGTGAAGGCAGCTGGGGCGTTTACACTCCGGACCTTGCTACTCTCCGGCTGAAGGCTCCTCCCACAGCCTTTGTGCCTCAGAGCCCCCACCCACAAGGGAGAGTGCTGGACTCAAGGAACCAGGGAACATCACGGGCAAGAGAAGGCAGGTGCCACAGCTGGAAGCCAGACCAGGGACACCGAAGCAGAACAGCTAGGTGGGGTGTCTAGGTCACCAACAGTGCCTGCCACCACCAGCAATGACTCAATGTGTTCCTAGATTGAGCAAGTGGAAGCTCTAGCTTCGTGGAGTCCTCAAACACTATCAGACATGTAGTTCATTGGTATCTTCCCCCAACTTCTGTAACTCTCTCTTCCTCCATCCTAGCCCTGCTGTTACCAGACTCTTAGACTGCGTGATCACTGATGCGCCAAGCCTGCTCCTCTCCCAGCCAATGGCTCCATGTGCACTCAACTTCTTAGGCCAAGGGTCGGTCATCTACAAGATTCTTCTCAACACTCAATTCTATCGACTTGGCCTCTAAAGAAGTCAGGATTTAACCCCCCTCATCATCTAGGTCACCATCACCTCACTCAACAAAGGCAGCCACATTCCACTCTGCTTTCTGGTTTGGATGAAGTTTCACTTTGCCCAAAACTGTGATGAAAAGTAATTGCCAGTGGGTGTTGGGAGGTGGAGCCTTTCAGCGGCGATTGGGTAGTTAAGCAGGATGAATGTGGAGGCTGAGGGAAGAAGACTGCAAATTTGAGCCCAGCCTGGGCAACGGTGACTTAGTGAGACCTTGTTTCAAAATAAAAATACAAACTAAAAAAGGGTTGGGAGTGTAGCTCAGGGCAAAGGCTCTGAGTCCAATCCCCAGTATAGGAAAAAAAGCAGGAGTTAGGTGGCAATGGAGAGAGAGAAATAAATGAAACATCCCTTTCTTGGGGGCGCGAATTCTCGCTTTCTTAAAACTAGACTAGTTACCTCTAGGGTGGGTTGATACCAGATCAAGCAGGGTTACTCCTGTTTTCCCCTCTCACATGTGCTTGCTTGTCCTTGCGCTTTCCGTCATGAGTTGAAGAAACACAAGACCTTCTCTTTATCATACACTTGAGCTCCCCAGCCTTTACAACCATGTACCAAAGTAAACTTTTGTAATAAAATTATTCAGTCCCAGGCATTCTGTTATAGCAACAGAAAACAGACTAAGACAGCCAACTCTGTCCAGAAGTCAAAGTAATATTTAATGGAAAACCAGACCGTATCACTCCTCTACATCCAACCTCCTACCATTGTGACTATGATAAACTCTAAGCTCTTACCCTGGCCAGCAAATCTACATGGCCCTGCCCTTGCCCACATCTCCAACCCTGATCTCTGCCACTCCTACAGTTCACCCTGCTCCCACACTGGCATCTCAACTGTTCCTCATACCGTCAAGTTCTTTTCTGCCCCTGGGCCTTTGCACGTGCTGTTCCTTCTGCCTGGAATGTCATTCCTTGCAGATATTTAAAGGATTAGCTCCTTCTCATCATTTATGTCTTAACTCAAATGCAGTCCTTATTTGTTTGTTCATGGGATGGCTTTTGTCTCCCCAGCTTTGATGTGTACCACACGAGGCAGAAACCTTCCCATCTCTTTTCATTATACACCATAAGCAGGATCATGACATGGTGGAGGTACAGTAGGTGCTCACATAATATTTGTTGAATGAATTATGATAGTGGCAACAAATACCTTATTTCTCCACTTGGTCTTAAACCATAGCTATGAAGTATAGTAAAAAAATACGGTGACTGTGTGAACATTTTTAAATTATTACAGTGAAAGACATATGGTCATTAACCCCTTACAAAAATACTTTTTCTTGCTTTGAACACACTTATCCCATTGTTACCTTCCTGAGGCAGTTCTGGAAGTCTTCTTTTGTGAGAGTCTTTAATTGTGCTGTCATGGCTGCCTTGATATCCTAAATTTATCCAAAATGTTTACTTTCATGGTTATTTTGAATTCGGGGAAAAGCCAGCACTCAGGGCCGGATCCAGGGAGTAAGGCAGATGAAGACACACTGTAAGGCTTTTACGACCTGCCTTTCTCTTGGACGGCACTCAGCAGCAGAGTTCTCTGTATTTTTGATCATGCGTCACAAAGACACTCACGAAAGAAGACTGCCAGAACTGCTTCAGAAAATGGCAAGAAAGGCGGGCTAAGTATGTTCAGAGTAAGGGGGAGAATTTTGAGGGCGATTCATGACAATGTGTCTTTACTGTAAGAAATGTTAAGGAAAAATACATATTTCTGCTCACCATATCTTTCCATCACACTATGTAGATGTTTTCAGCCATTCTCTAAAATCACCAGGTTCTAATTCGGCCTCTCTGAGGTGATTCTCATGCCCCCAATCCCCTTAGCGCTGTACATGTCCAATACCATGACTCGGGCTCTGGAGAGAAACAGAATCCTACAGAGGTCACCAGGGCGGAGCCATCTCACTGCCCTGCCCGTGCTGGCCCGGCTCTCCCTGGCTGGCCTGGGCCCCAGACCCCTGTGTCTGTGCTGGGACTGGAGGTGGAGGAAGCGACACCTTTGGAGCTCACACAGTCTCTGGCCAAGCCCCAAGTCTGGAAGCCCCTCTCTGGCTTTTTCCTCCTGGTCTCATAATCATCAATGTCTGCTAGGAGACGCTACGTTCAGTGGGAATGCTGGGAAATTGAAACCTCAGACATGACACAGGGCACTCCCCTTCCTCTGCAGTAGACCCAGCAGGCGTAGGTGCCCCAACCCAAGACACCTAGGGCTGTCCCGCCATCCCCAGCCCTGTGTGCCACCCCACCCCCAGCACCGTAGCTGGCTAATGTGACATAACCCTCCCTCTTCTCAATCCCCAGGCACGGCTCACCGATGTTACAATCTGCTTCTTCTTGGGCAAATGACTTAACCTCTCGGACCCTCAGTTTCCTCCCAGGGAAAATCGTGCTGGAAGCACCTGCCCCAAGGTGCTTACAGAGGCCTCAGCTCCAAGCACAGAGAACACTTTGCACAAGAGTTCTTGGCACAGTGCCGCACTCAGTACATTTCTAAAAATATGTTTTGTTGGATTTCTGCTGTTGAGCTACAGAAGCAATACGCGTCCCTTAAAACGAGCCCATCAGCAGAGGTGAGTGGAGGAAAAGCTCCTCCCCTGCCTTCCTCTAACCTCACAAGCCTCTCCCTGTGCCACGTGTCCCTGCAGGAGGTGACAGGCAGATACTTTGCCTTCTGTGTTTCTCTCTTTGCACCGTACCCCTTAGCACACGTAGTTTCATTTTGGCAGAAACAGCCTAATTCCGCGTGTATTTCCCAGGCTAGTATAACGCACAGAGGCTGGCATTCCAACTGGCCATGAGCCTCCCTGAGCCCCCGCTGACGGGCACCCTGGGCTGCGTCCCCATCCTTCCCCAGCCCTTCCCTGTCCAGCAGCGCTGCCTCGACATGTTTCCTGCTCTCTCCAGCTCAGAGCTTCAGAGCGTGTGCACTGGGTCAAAGGGCACAGTTTCGTTTGTACTTTTAATGACACGGTGCTCCGGAGCTCGTGCTGAGTGACCACATGACCTGGGTGGCCCATAAGCACAGGCGAGGCCCAGAGACTACGCTGCCTCTGGGGCTCTGTGGGGCGCTCACTTCCTGACACAAGGCTGGTCCCAAAGCTGGGCACATGCATGAAGGCCAGCGTCATCTTCTCCCTTGCCTGTACCCTGAGGGACAGGCGATGGCCACAGCAGCAGCACAAACAAGACCAGGAGATGGTGGTCAGAGGGGTGCATCTTTGAGCTGAGGTCCTGGGAGGTCCAGGTGGGCACAGCACTTGCCAAACTACAGTGATCAAGATGCCACAGCACATGGGCACAGGGCAGACCTCGTCCCTCCTTCTACAGCTGAGCTGCTGCGGGCCACAGCTGCCCAGCTGCATGACCTCGGACGAGGCTGGATCTCTCTGTGTCCCACCTTCCCACCCTCTGAGGTTCACTCTGAGAATGGAGCAAGGGGTGGCCAGTGGGGCTGTGCACCCTCAAGTCCTGGCCCCCTTCTCCCTGCCACCTTCCAGGTGGGCCACCCTCAGCCGTCCAGCTCAGCCATCCACCCGTCTTTCCTCTCCCCAGGAACTCCACCCACCCTCGTCCCAAGCTGTCCTCCCCAGCGGCCACCCGTGGCTTTCTAGCCCACCTCCTTGCGGCTAGCTCGCAGCCCCTGGATCAGCGGCTGACACATAGTAGGCCCACAGTAAATATGTGTGGGACAGATGAATAGATGAACAAGAAAATAAAGTTTCGGCTACTGTGGCTAACTAATAATCCCATTGCAACATGAGGCATGCATCTTACAGGAATGCAGAGGGGGACATGTTGATTAGGAAGGATGCCTGAGAAGATGTCGGAGTCCAGGACCAGATGACAGGGGCAAGGCTCTCACCTGGGCGGGGTGGGGCCTGTGTGGGCTGCACTGTTTGGTTCCTTAATTCATTCAGAAGACACCATGGAGCACTGGGGGGCAAAGCCACCTCAGGGAGGTGGGTAGAGCCATCCCAGGGAGGGGCCAGGGAGCAGAGACCAGGAAAGCAGCGGAGTGGGAGAGGGAGAGCCAGGGCCGGCGCTGGTGGCCGTCTTCGCCACAGTTAGTGGGGTTGGGGGCAGCAGGTGAGATGGAAGTAGTTGCCTTGGCAGCCCAGACACTGACCAGAGTGAAGGCCGCCACATCCGGAAGCCCTCGGGGTGTGGGCCGGGCTCTCAGGCAGGCCCCTGGGGTGCGGCTGTTCCCCAGCAGTCCTAGAACAACCCAAGAGAACAACATGGAGAGAGAAAGCCAGGGAGAGGGACACCTGGGCAAAGGCTTCCTGCTGCGGTCTCCAGCTGGCTGGGAGGTCTCCTCCTGGCTGGGCTTGGTGCTGTCCTCTGAGCCAGCTCCCTGCGCGCCCTGCTGTGCCTGCCCTGGGGCGATGAGCAGGGACAGCTGAAGGCGCCCTGGAAGGAGGCTGAGCTCCCAGGATGGCTGACGCTCCCTGTCCACCCACGTGACATGGCACACAGCCTGCCATCACTGTCCCTGGTGCATCCATCAAAAGGACAGAAGTGTGGGGACTTCAGACTGGGCATGGTGGTACATGTCTGTAAATCCCAGCACTCAGGAGGGAGGCTGAGGCAGGAGGATCACTGAGTTCAAGCCCAGTTATGAAGAAAGAAGTGTGGGGACTTTGTTACTCTTTTAGGATGGCAAGCACCCGGTGTGCAGTCAGTGCTCAGCGTTTGCTGCAGCCGACGGAAACCCATTGTGCAGCTGGCTCAAGGCAGGGGACAGCAGCTGGGCGTGACCTCCAGGCTGCTGGCCACTGTCCCTCCCTCTCAACTGTGATGCTACAACTCATCCGCGGGAACACGTGGGGAGGCCCGTGACGTCTCTGTTGCCTCATTGCTCCACCCCGGCCCCCAGAGGCAGAGGAGCACCCCGGGGAAGAGCAGCTGGGACCACAGAACGAGCAGGCACACAAGGAACAGCCAAGTAGACCCCCTGGGGACCTGGGCCGCTGCTCTGGGATCTGTCACTTCAGGTTGGCTTCTCGGTGGTGCCCCCGCCTGATCCCCACATGGGGCACTCCAGCTGTACACCACACTCATGTCATCCATTCACTTATGCAGCAGTAATTGAGCACCTACTGCATGCCAGGCACTGTGCTGTGTCAGAGGGTGTAGTGGTGAACAGACAAGGCCATGTCCTCCCAGCTACTAGGGTCCCTCAAAGATGCCACATCCTGTCCCCGGAACCATGAGCACCTCAGTTACCTTACAGGGCAACGGGGACTTCAGAGGCATGATTAAATAAGGGGTTGGAGATGAACTACTGTGCTGCGTTATCCCGCGGGCCCGTATAAACATGGGGGCAGGAGGCTGGAAAGAAACAGGGGACCGAGGCAGAGCAGAGGAGATGCTCCTGGGGGGAGGGCAGGGAGCCAGCGATGCAGGCGCTACCAGAGGCTCTGCAAGGCGGGAATGGCCACTCCCAGGGCCTCAGGAGGCAGCCCCCCTGTGTCCTCTTTTAGACTTCTGACCCCCAGAACTGTGAGGTAAGAAATGAGTGTTGCTTTAAGCTTCAGAGTTTCTGGAACTTTGTGACCACAGCCTCAGGAAACTAATACAAAGGTCTAGCAAGGGGAGGTGGATCCTAGACAAGATGCATTTGTTGGGAGCCCGGTGCAAAATGGAAATATAGATCCTTCTGATGAAAAGGTATTACAAATTTCAAAACAGTGATAGTAGAGCATTCCACCAAGTGTGAGCTGTGCTGTACACACAGCCACGTACAGCTGCCCAGGTTGCAAACCCACCAAGCCTGCCCTGAATCCCACCGCCAAGGGCTGGATGAGTCCAATGGCGCAATCAGGACCAGAAGGGAAAGCGCAGGACCCCCGATGGGGTGGGACCCCAAGGAACCCAGGCCATGGTGTGGAGAGCTCTCTGAGGGGTGCAGTCTGCTCTGGGGCAGTGATGGGAAGCTTGGGGAGGATTCCCTTTTGTGCCCCTGACTGGAGACGTAGCCACCTCCTCTGCAAGGAGTGCCGCTTTCTCTGTTTCTCTAGGACTTGGCCTCCCCTCCCCTCGAGGCCTTTCTGCAATGTCCCAAACTGGCTTCCACACCTCCCTTCCTGGATTAAGGGTGGCCTTTTGCCTCCGTCCCTTTGGACCTTTTAAATAGGCCCAATGTTTGGGAATAACTTTGGACTCCCACAAGGGCAGTCCGGAGACTGCAGAGATGTCACCCAGCATCTCCAAAGCCACCATCTCCCCAGACTGCTGAAACGGAGAAGTGATGTCAGTACACTGCCTCGGAGCACCCTGTGCTTCATCCGGCCTCCCTGCTTCGTCACTGCCCTTCTCCTGTTCCAGGTCCCGGATCCTGCTATTCTGTCTCAGGAGCGCCCCTCCCACCCTGTGAATCAAGGGCTGAGCAAAACACTTGCTTAACCTCCCTGAATTGTTGCCTTATCACCTGCTCCATTTCACAAGGAGACTGAGGCCCAAGGTGAGGAGGAAACGCTCCTAGACATGTGGCCCCTGTGTGTGTCCCTAACCCCCCTACAGGGCTATTGCCCTCTTGCCCAGGACTTTGGTCCACTTCCTCCGGTGAGCTTCCCAGCGCAGTCAGCACAGGTTCTCTTCTCTTACTCTTTCTTTGCTTAGTATTTTTCCTCACGCAAATTTACTTTAAAAATAAAAGTTTGTTTTTGTGGTACTGGGAATCGAACCCAGGGCTTTCACACTGCGCTGCATCCCCAGCCCTTTGTTATTGTGAGAGAGGGTCTCACTAAGGTCTCTAAGTGACTTTAGGTCACTCAGGCTGAGTTTGAATTTGAGATCCTCCTGCCTCAGGCTCCCAGAGTGCTGGTATTATGGGTATGCACTGCCACAGCCAGCTCCAAAAATATTTTTAAAGGACTCACCACACATTATGCATTATCATAGCTGTAACAGGGACAAGGAAAGTGGCACTGCGTCATAAACTCCAGCAGATACTGGTGTCACAGCTCTGGGTGAACGCACAAGGAACCCTCTGCTCCCCAAGAATAGCTCTTTGTCCTTGGGAGTCACTGGCTGGGGGTGGGGTGAATCCAGCTGACTGGCATGCACAGGTAAATACTAACCAGACCCTGTTTCCTGAGCACCTACTTCATGCCAGGCGCTGCATGGCATCTGGCCAGCTTTGAGGTTAGTGCTTTATGGTCCCTGTTTCTCAGAGGTTCAGGGAAGCAACCAGGTTAGGCCAGGGGTGCACAGAGGTTGGTGGTATCTGAACAAGCCCCTGTCACCTTCCAACCACTCTCTAATCACATCTCCCTGGAGATGCCAGGGGCTTGTCCCCGGGGCACCTGGGAGGCTGAGCAGTGAACACGATGGCCCCTTGAGTGGCCTGGCTTATTTCACCTAACAGAATGTGCTCCAAGATCATCCATGTTTTCGAATATGGCAGGATTTGCTTCTTCTTCTTCTTTTTTTTTTTTTAGGGCTGGATAATATTCCGCTGCATGTGCATCTACCTTTTCTTTATCCGTCCGTCGGTGGACATGTGGATTGTATCTCGGCTCTGATAAACAATGCTGCAATAAACACAGGAGTACAAATATCTCTGAGATCCTGATTTTAGTTCTTTTTGGGTGCACATCTGGAAGTGGAGTTGCTGAAGCATATGGTAGTTCTACTTTTTTTTAGGTGCTGGGGATCAAACTCAGGGCCTCAGCACTTGCTAGGCAAGTGCTCTACCACTAAGCTAAATCCCTCTACTTTTAATTTTGGGGGAACCCTCCATACTGTTTTCCATCAGAGCTGCACCACTGTACATTCACACTGACAGCGCACAAGAGTTTCCTTTCACCACGTCCTCACCAACATTTACTATCTTAAAAGTAACAGCCATTCTAACAAATATAAATGATACCTCATTTCTTTGATGATTAATATGTCATTTCCTAAACCTATCCATCATTTATACGTCTTCTTTGGGAAGGTCTATTCAGGTCCTTTGCCCATTTTTTGAGTTTCTTCCTACTGAGTTGTAGGAGATTCTCATCGATTTTGCTTATTAACTCTTCATTAGATATGTGGTTCACCAATATCATCTCCCATTCTGGAGGTTGTGCGTTTCACTCTGTTCTTTTGTTGCGCTATTTTTATAAATAAAGTTTTATTAGGACATATCTGTTTGTTCATGAATGATTAGGGCTGCTTCTGACCTACATTAGTTGAGTCCTTACAGCAGAGATCATTTATCTGGAAAACCCAAAGGTGTTTGCTATCTAGCAGAAAGTTTAGCAATCCTGTCCCACCCCGTAGGGGCTGTAGGGAATTGACCTCAGGCATGCGGAGAAGGGTCAGGAACATGTTGGAGCCTTACACTGAGCAAAGAGTGGAAGAGGCCAGGTGAGGGGTTGTTGAGCGAGAACAGAGATGATCTTCCAGAGGTAGCCTCAGATCCCCCAGTCTCATGGGCCCCTTGATGGCCCTCCTCATATCTCCTGCTCTTGGCAGGCAGGGCTGGCTGCTCTGCAGAGAGATTGGCCCTGGAAAACCAGGCGAGGCTGTCCCCCAGCTGGCAGGACAGGGCTGCAACAGGAGTTCAACAATTTCCTATAAAATTCAAATTCCAACACACCGGTGTCCAGGACTCTGTTTTCTTCTCTTACCCAAGTCTTTCTTATTGTAAAGAGCAGTCATGTGACAGTACTTCAGGATCATCTCTCTGGGGCAAAGACTGACATATAAGCGAGACCACAGGTCACTTGGTTCCTATTCCTTCCAAACGAGGAGGAAGAAGCAAGAGGGGTTTTGCCCCCGTTTTACAGGAGAACAAAATAAGAGGCTGGTTCGGGGATGAAACCAGCCTCTGGGGCCTGGTAAGTAGAAGTTTCCAGAAAAGGCCACACACAGCAGGAAGTGGATGCCCTCTGAGCAGATGCAGTGGTCTGATGCTGTGGTCACCTGCAGCTCGACCTCAGGCAGGCGTCATGAGAGTGGCCAAGGGCTGGGCGGGAAGCCAGGGGTTGCACTCTAGGCTCCTCGGGGTGGGTCTCCAGGAAGTGGAGCCTGAGGGTGGCCAGATGGAACAGGAAGTGGGAACTGGCTCTGAGAGGGCCCTGCCATTCCATGTCCTTATCCGTGACCACGGTGATCTGAGGCTTTACAGGCTTTAACTCAACCTCCTTGGCCCCAGTTCCCAGGGAGGGACACTCAGGACTCAAGACTCACAAGTCTCCCCACGCTGCCAGAGTGAGCAAGGGGAGGAGGAACCCCCGCCGCCGCTGCTGAACAATTGGTCAGGGCACAGAGGAGACACAGCCACCCTGAAGTGAGGGCGCCGGCAGCTTGGGGCTCACATCCTGCCACCAGAGGGCTGTTTCAAGAGTAGGGGCTTTCAGGAAAGCCACTGCCCCCAGCACCTCACTCTAGTTGCCTGCCCATCACATGCCAGGCACTGGGCCTGGGTTGTCTCATTCAGTCGTCTGAGCAGCCCAAGGTTGGAACTGTTACTACCCCTATTTCTTTGAGGGAGAAACTGGAGAGGTTGAGTAACTTACCTGTAGTTACACTGCTGTCAGAAGCTGAGGCAAAATCCAGCCTGAGGCTCAGACCTAAGTTGCTACATTTAAAACATGCTCTCCCTTTGAAGTTTTTGAATTTGAAATTTAGAAAGCCTAAGTTTGTATTTTCCCCCTAAAAGGCAACAAGCAAGTCTGTATCCCCTGCCAGCCCATTCCCCAACCACTAAGTTCCACCTCCACAAGAAACATGTAGTCACTCCGTGGGTAGCTAGTTCTTCATGTAAACCCAAGTGAATACAAACATATATCCTCACACCCTCTCCTCTTAAATGAGAGGCTTATACTACACTGTGTTTTGGACCTTCTCTTTCTTGCCTAATAAAGCTCAGAGACAGTGCCTCACTGCTTTCCACAGCCTTACAACACAGAATTCTACTAGAGTACATGGAGCCTGCACTTTATTTAACCAGCATCCTACAGACCGGTGGGGGGTCTGGGCTGTTTTCAATCTTTGCTTTTACAATGTTGCAAAGAATAACCTTGTACATAAATAAAGTCTCCTGAGCTCCAGTTTATCCATGGGATTACAGCTGGGCAGCAGACCAGCTGGGACAGAGTTTCTGCTGATATTGCCAAAAGGACCAGGTTCCAACACAGCACAGCCCAGATACCAAAACCTGTGTGTGTGTGGGCGGGGGGCGGGTCAGAGGGGCGGGTCCTGGAGGTAGAAAGGCACTTGCCTTTCGCTTTTCCCCCTCATACTGGGCTTTGAACCTGTGGCCTTCACACTGAGCTGTATCCCCAGCCCCTTGTGTTTTTGATTTTGAGACAGTCTCTATATTGCACAGGCTGGGTTCAAACTTGCTATCCTCCTGCCTCAGCCTCCCAATGTGCTAGGATGACAGGCTGGCACCTTCACGCCTGGCTGGCACTCCCCTCTCTAGCTGCCTCCTCCCGCTTCCTCGGAGCCCTTCTGCGATCCTGAGCTGCCCCTGCCTTAAGTACACAAGGAAACAGAGTATGCAGCCTAAGGAAGAGGACAAAACAGGAAAGCAAAGCAGGAAGGGCAGCCCGGTACACCCTGTGGTCCCTAGGGATGACCATGTGGGCCAGGGAAGGGGGCGTCCTTCACTGACTCTCCCCCAAGCTGAGCCATTAAATGGGGACACGGAGACGCCTGCCTCAGCCTAATGCTCAGGGATTTTCTCATCAGCAGGGTATTCATGGCAGCCTGTCCCCCGGGCCAGAGCCCTGTGCATGGATTTCACGTGCATTTTCCTAGTTCAGCCTCCCAGCCACCTATGAGGTCAGTTCTATTATTACCCTCGTCCTCCGGAAGAGGACGCAGGTGAAGTAATGGCCTGAGCCATACTCTGCAGAAAGTCAGCTGGGATCATCGGAGCCACAAATCATTAGCAGGACATTGAAGGGGTAGGTAATGGTGCTAAAAATACTGACTTGGAAAGAATTCTAGGGACAGCCAAATGCCCATCCGGATCCCCACCTCCTGCTAAAATAGCTTTAGGGATGGAGAAGGATCCCTATGATTCTATCCCAATTCCTCATTTTTCATGGGTGTGTGTTTATTTGACCAAGTTAATGCCAGCTATTGCAGAAGACACGGAACATATGGAAGAGAAAATGAAATTAATCCATAAACTCACCACCCGGGCAGGTCTCAGGGAAGAACACAGTGCATTGGCTGCCGGGCTGAAGTGCGTGTCTCTGTGTTTTATAACGTGTTAATGGGAAGACCACAGATGCACAGGAAAGTGAATGGATCGTAAACATATAGCTCAGTCAATTTTCAGAGCAAAAGACTCCTGTGATGAGCATCCAGATTATGAAACAACACTACCTCGCATGTGCTTTTCAAACAAAATCAGGATCCTAAGGAATCGAGAGTCGAACTGTGCCCCTCAAAAAGACATGTTGAAATTTGAACGCCAGGCACTCGTGAAGGTACCCGAAGGCCCTGCTGACTTGTGATTTTGGACTTCTGGCCTCCAGACCTAAGAGAGAAGCAGTTTCTGCTGTTTTAAACCACCCAGTGTTGCTGGCTACAGCAGCCCCAGGAAACTGATACGGACGGTGCCTGCAATTTAATGTCTCTTCTGGTTAGCAGAGTCATGCGAATTCATCTGTCACCTAGACACGTGCGCCAGCTCCTGGGTTGATCTAGGAGTGTCACCCCCGCAGCCGGATGATCACTGCAAGCACATCCCACGACGGATAATGCCTCCGCCACACCGGGCCCCATGGTCTGGGGGGCAGTAAGCAGACCGTGGGTGTTGGGGAGACCTTGGCAGGGGGAGCGCAGAGCCCACTGACAGGAGGAGGACAGGTGTAGCTTCTTTCCACTCCTGGCCAGGCAGGCCCAGGCCTTCCTCTCTCCACCAAGGTCAACCTGCGGCTCTGCTGCCAGCTGGCCCCCATCGGCCCCAGCAGGTGGCCCTGCCTTCTCAGGCACCTTGGTCTCCGCAAGGGTGAACCCCACTCGGCCCCTGTCACCCTGGAACTCCCAGCCCACACCCTCACCCCCGTGAGTTCGAGAAGCAGCAAGTTGGTGTTTTACCATCTCTAAGTGGACAGATAGGAGCCCAGGTCAAGGGACCTCTAGGTCTGGGGACAGCAGAAGGGGAGGCAGAGTGAGGTCAGTGATGGCTTTGGCGTTCCTAAGAACCATTTCGGGCTCTTGCTCTAGTCACAAATGAGAAGGCCACCGTGAGACTCAGGCCTGCTGGGATGGGCTATTAGGCCACTCAGTGCGTAGCACCAATACTGGCACTTTGTCTGCAACCCCACCAGCGGGGTGTGAAGTGTGAACAGATCACAGGCCGGACAGCCCAGTGTCATGTGCATCCCTAGAAGGCAGCAAGGGGTAGTGTCCCCAGCAGAGCCAGGCAGGAGAGAGGGAGGCTGTCTGCAGCCTGGACTGATTTCGAATCTGATGTCTGGGGAGTGACATTCTTGAAAACAGAATGTCAGGGACAGTTTCTCAAACTGAGGAGTAAGGGCTGCCTCTCTCCTGCCTAACAAGACCAGGCAGTCCAAGGGTGGGAGGAACTCCAGGAGCAAGACTGTGCCATCTTGGGCAGGCCACAGCCCACATCTGCTCACCACTTAGGGAAGGCTCAGCTCAGCAGGGCCTGGGACATCTCCGCACTTGGTGGATATCTTTTGGGTGGCTGGATGGATAGACAGACAGATGGACAAATGGATGGATGGATGTAAGGAAAATAGATGGATGAATAAATACATGTACAGGTGAATGAATATGTATATATTTGGATGGATGGATACGTGAATACAAACTGATGACTGCATGGATAGGTGGATGGATTGATACATATATGCATGAATAAATACATGGAGAGCTAGGCGAAGAGAAGGTGTGTAGACAGGTAAATGGACGGATGGGTGGATAGTGCTGGGAAACCCTTAAGGACAGGGAAGGACAGCTTACAGGCCCAAGAGCAAACTGGGCATGATAATGCCAGCCTGGTCTCAAGGCAAGACTCAGCATTCACTCAGAGGCTGCTGTGGGGGTGCCTGGGCATGGTGGTGGGGTGTGGGGGGACGTGGCTGTCCCCTCTCTCCTCCAGTCCTCTGCAGTGCTGTTCCTTCTGCCGGAGCGTTCTTCTCCACTCCTCTGCCTGCCCAATCCCCATTCAATCTTTTCTAGCTCATTTGGGCTTCCGCAGCTCAAGGAAGTACCACCCCCAGCCCCGTGCAGACCACCCTATATTGCCACAGTCTGTCCCATGGACGGCAGGCCCCTTGATGTCAGATCTTGTACCTGGCTCCCTTCTCTGCTCACGGCACACAGTTGAGACACGCAGGAAATGAGGTCAAACCACACCAAGCACATGGAGCAGGGAGTCCTTTCCCCCACCTGCCACCCAAACAGGTAGTGTGATTTCATCAGAAATACACATGTAAAATGGAACTTAAAAAACAAAACCAGAGCTGGGTGTGGTGGTGATACCTACGACCCCAGCACTCTGGGAGACTGAGGTAGAGGGATTGTAAATTCAAGCCCAGCTTGTGCAACTTAGTGAGACCCCAGCTCAAAATAAAAAACAGAAAAGGGCTGGGGATGTAGCTCAGTGTGGAGGCCCTGAGTTCAATCCCTACTATCATCGAAACCAAACCAACCAGCCAAAAATGGGAGCCACAAAAGAGAAGCAGGCTAAGAAATTAAGACTATAGAGTCCAGAGAGTGGCTTGGTAGAAGGAAAATCCATACTTCCGTAATGCCTCACGGTTTGCAAAGAGCAGTCTTTTATGAAGCGAAGACTGAACATCCCATGAGGGAAGGGAGCCCAGCACAGCACCTGGTGCACAGAAAGTGTTTAACGGGTGCAAGGCAGGCACAGGCGGCTCAGGATCTCCAGGTTCCTTGGGCTCCGAATAGATGCCCTGGACAATGATGTTCCTATGTAGTCACTGTGGAGAGAGATTGGCTGTTTCCCAACAGCTCAACATGCACTCAGACATTGATACAATCAAACTCCCGGGTATGTATCCAGAGTAATGAAATCTGACATCCACACAGAAATCAGTGGCAGCTTTATTCCTAGTAGCCCCAAACTGGAAGCAGTCCAGATGCCTCTCAGTATGTGAACAGTACAGCAAACCACAGTCTGTCCACACCGTGGGACACCACTTCGTGACCATGACTCTATTCCTCTAACGTCCTCAAATGACAAAATTACAGAAACTGGGACCAGATGGGTGGCTGGCAGGGGAGTCAGGGCTGATGGGAGCAGGAGGGTCGCTATGATCACATGGGGGTCTTCGGGGAGATCAAACCTTTCTGGCCTTTACTATGCTAGTTTCACGAGCCTAAGCATGTGACAGAACGGCACAGGACTACTGTGCACACGTGTTCTATCAAACTCAGTTCCTGAGTTTTGACATTGCAGACAATGATGTCTGACCTCACAGACGATATGAGATGTGACCATGGTGGAACTCGGTGAAAGGTGCCCAGAACCACTCCCCTCATCACAATTTCCTGTCAACCTACACCGATTTCAAAATCGTAAGTTTTAGGGAATGATATGCAAGGTATGACGTTGGTTATTTGCACTGAAATACTCCACCCGAAGGGGAAAAGTCAGGAGGGGACGATAAAACAAGGATGACTAAACGCAACTGCCGCCCAAGCAGAGGGGCGGGGATGCGGGAAGCATTGGCCAGTCCTCTCCACTGTGCATTTTTGAAATTTTCTCTGGATAAAGATATGAAACATTCAAAGCCAATGTGCATGAGCGAGCTCACGTCCACCGCATGCCGGCGTACACGCAGGGAACTGACTCACGCGCTGCCTGCGCAGTTCAGGAATTCTCCCCGCTGCGGTGTGTGCGCATGCGTGTGTTCACCCGCCCCTTAAACACAGGTGGGAATGCAGTCGTGTCCAGTCACACGTTTGTCAGGCCATCTGCAGAGTGGGGCAAAAGGGGTCCAGGGCTGATCGCACTTCCTGGAATCTGGAGCGCTCCGCAGGAGAGGTGGAGTCCACCGCAATTTCTGGGGCTGGGAAGGAACTGGGTTCTAGGCTAGGAAAGGCCAGGGTGGGGGCTGGGGGAGCTGAGTCACCCTATCTGATCCCCTCCACGGCATGATGTCAGGATTTGAAAGTGATGTCTTGACCTTGGAGAAGGTCAGGAAACGGCACAGGGCTTCAGCGTTCTCAACTAGGCAATGGGTCTCACGACGAAAGGAACCTCATAGGGTTACCCAGCACCCACTCAGTGCCAGGCCCTGCCTGAGGGCTCTGTGCTCATTAAATCCTTCAGGGAAAGAGAAATATCACAGAATAGGAGGAATACATGATTATTGTGTAAGCATGCAAAATTAACCCATAAATAACGTTCATAATCAATACTAATAAGAAAAATGGAATTGGAAATCACTCAAAGATAAAAGTTCAAGACCAACAGATTAACAAGAACTACGATCTGACAGTGCCAGGTTTTGATAAAATTTCAATGAAATAAAATCGTTTGTGTACTCAGCAATGTGTAACAGTAGTAGATGCTTGGCTAGTTGGACTATATTTTTGAATTGCCTCATAATCTTGAACACGTGCCTTCTCTGTCCAATAGCAATTTCAACTGTAAGATAACAATAAAAAAGGAAATTTAGGCATATATGTGCTAGTAAAAAGGTTTAAGAAAGTAATGCTGTAACCTCAAAAGAAAATTAAAGAAAAATACCAATTGAATGTTTAAATAATAATAAACAGCTCTTAAATATCTGTGATAAAAAAAAAAATCCTTCAGTGCACAGCACTGTTACCACCTCCACTGGCCAGAGGAGAAATGCTCACAAAGGTATCAAACTGAGGAACTGCTCTTCAAACTAAAAGGGAAAGCCCCGAGTTCCAGATCTTCAGTGTGATTCCTATTATTATTTTGAAATTTAAAGCAGATTTGTAGGTTGGGCACTTTCTAGAAGGGAAATACAGGGTAGAAGATGTCCGTCCCCACTTACAGATTTGCCATCAGTTTGGCTCTAGTTGAGAACGGGGAAGTGGAAAGACCTAGCTAGTCCAACCCCTGCCTGACCCCCAGCCTGGGCCAAGGACAACTGCTCCCCCATACAGTGCAGTCAGGCCGGGAAAAGCTGGGAGTGGGGCCACCTGTGAGCTAAGTCTGGAGCTCCCAGCCTGGGAGTCCACAGCACCCGACCTCTAGCAGAAAAGGTCACCAGGAGTCCTGCCAGGGACAGCAGCAGGGTCACCGGGTGCAGGGGAGGACCTGCGGCTGCCAAGCCCAGTAGCAGTGCTACCCTCATCACTCTGGGATGGGACCTCAGTTTCCTCTTCTGTGTCGCGGGCCTGGCCAGACCCAGCACTAGTGACTCCCGGACCCCACGCCGGCCCCATCATCCCTGACTCTCCTTCCCTGCCTAAAAGAGGGAAAGGAGGTCACGTCTGCCAGCAAAAAGGCGGTGTGCAGGGGAGATGCGCAGCTGGAAGCAACTAGAGGCCCCTGTCTGTCTCCAATAGGCACAGGGGACAAGGACGCACAGACATCTGCGTGGCGGAGATGTGCTGGGGCCAGGTCTCCCCTGCCCGCTCGGCTCCTGGCTCCTCCCGGTGCCTGCTTCCCAGGGCAGAGCAGACGTAGGGCCTCAAATTACACCTCCCAAGTAAAACTGAGTCGCTTTAATTTTCAAAGACACCGTCCCCACAGGGTGCTGAGTCACCAAGAAGCTCGGCGGAGGGGTCAGGACTAAGGGAAGCGAGTGCCCTGCCACCCACCCGCTCCACAAGGATGGAAGGCTCCCGGGGCAGGGGTGCCCCGGGCTGGGGTGGGAGCCTTCTGCTATCGCAGATGACAATTTGCCAGGTGCTTTTATGGTGCAGTGTACGGAGAACCTGACCCAGACCTGAAGAGGTTCCCTGCGGGTGAGGGGTCAGCCGGAAGGGCGGGTGGGAGACGCTCCATGGAGCCATGTGAGGCCAGTGGAGCTGGAGGCCGGTGCGCCCTCCTTCCATCCTGCACCAACTGTCTGGGCTCGAGGCTTGTTGACACCCAGAGATGACATGGCTGCCACGCCACAGGTCCTGGCCCAGCTTGTCCCCTTGAGTCCCCACCTCTAGGGTCCAACACCACTAGCCTGTATCCCCTCAAATGTGGCTCCTTGTTACTCCCAACAGGACCAGGCTGGGGACCAAGGAGTGAAAAGGGCTGGCCGGACGCAATAGGGAGTGGTGGGGACTCCTGGCAAAGGGCAGCCACAGCTCCACTTGGCGCTTGTCCTGGGGGAATGTGAGTCCAGGGCTGCCAGAATTGTCTGTTGTTCAGGCAAGCTGGAAATTGGGACTCTTTTCATTCCTGATTTTTTGTATTGTTTTTGTTTTTTTTCAGACAAATTCTTGCTGTGTAGGCCAGACCGGCCTAAACTCATGATCTTCCTGCCTCAGCTTCCTGAGTGTCAGAATTACAAGTGTGCACCACAGTATCCTACATTCAATCCTGATTTTTAAACATTGTAATTCAAAAAGAAAAAAAGGAGAAAGAAAGAGAAAGAGAGAGAGAAGAAGTCTATGCTCTGTATAAACCTCAAGAACTTCATCTGCCTTCATCTGAGATGAATGAAGCAGATCCTGGAAGCCCAGCCACTGGCCACCTCCCTGGCCCCTCACCCCCTTCTACTGCTCTCTGGTAATCATCTCCCTGGACACAGTCAGTGGTTTTTCAGCTTCATCCAACATCCCTTGCCCTGGAGCCTCCCTTCATTGAAAAGCATGAACTGTCAGGGTTAGGGATTAAGTTTCAAATCCCAGTGGCCTCAGTATGAAGTGGCCTCTACCAACCTCTCTGAATTCCTGACCTTCTACCTCACTTCAGTCTGTAACTGTCACATTTATATGTGGCTCCCCCATATGTGCTAAGCCCTTTTCTGCCTCAGGACCTTTGCATGTGCCATTCCTTCTACCTGGAGTGCTTTCCCTCAGGTCTTCCCATGGTTGAGGTTGGCAGGGGCCACAGAAGATACCAACCTTTGAATAGAATGGCTTCATCAGCATCAGTCCACCCCACTGAGCTGGATCATGGGCTATTTCCTAGTGCAGGGCCTTTGTCTGGGCGGCTCCCTCAGCTGGGGATGCCCATTTCTGCTTTGTCTCAAGGTCAGGCTCCCTCCCCACTCTACTGTCCTACTCAACAGGTGGAATTAACTTCTGTGGACCCTGAAGGAATCCTCATCTTCAGGGCGCAGTGCAGATGGCAGCTCTCCAGAGAGGCCTGCCCACAGCAGCTCTCTAGGGAGGGACCCCAAGCCCTTCCCAGTTGTTCTCTTGTCCTTCACCTTATTTTATGTCCTTCTTGAACTCACAGTGCTCGAAGATCATCTTAGTGTGCTCCTTACCCTCCAGCTCCACCCATGAGCCATGAGCACATGAGCAGCACAAAGCGAGGGCTTCACCCTGCAGTTCTGTCAATGCCATTAAGCAAGCAGGTGTGACATGTGGAAGGCGTTCAGAGTCCAGAAATAGTCACACATGAAGAGAAGTATCTTGCCAGGTGTGGCGGTGCACACCTGGCACTCTGGGAAGCCGAGGAAGAAGGATCACGAGTTAAAGCCCACCCTAGGCAACTTAGTGACTTAGCAAGATCTCGTCTCAACATAAAAAATTTAGGGCCAGGGATTTAGCTCAGTGGTTAGAGTGCTTGCCTTGCAAGCATGAGGCCCTGAGTTCGATTCCCGGTACAAAAAAAAAAACAAAAACTTAACATAAAAAATTTTAAAAGGGCCAGGGATGCAGCTCAGGGTAGAGGCCCAGGGTTCAATACCTAGTACTGAAAAAAAAAAAAAGTAGGAATGTCCTGTCTGAAATGTGTGTCTCCTCTGCTGCCTGCACGGCCCAGGCCTGTGCGACTTTATTCTGGGTGTCCTGTGCCTGCCTCCAGGTCCAGGCACGGCGTTTGTTCACGCCCACCATTAGCTCGTGGCACCTGTGGTGTCCTCCATGCCACTGTCAAGGACCCCAGGTCAGACTTCTGCAAAGGGGGAAACTCAGAGCCAGCTGCCAGGTTCTGGGTAGGCCCTCTAGGCGCCGAGCACACGTTACTCTGTTCAGGGGGCACTGCCCCCACTCTCGGGGGAGGAGCCCAAGGCTCAGTGAGGCCCAGGGGCTCAGGTTCAAAGTCATGAGGCTGGGCTAGGATTCAGACGATGCCCGTGTGGCACCCCATGGTGCTGGCTGAGGACCTGCCCATCTGTCCCCCAGGGCCCTCGGGGGAGGGGAGGGGAAGAGGAGGAGGAAAGGGCAGCAGCTTCACATGGCCCAGCTCTGTCCCTGAGGCGGGTTGCTGGAATGTTCTGGCTCTGTCCCCTTCCCCAAGGGCACACGCATGGGCAGCAGATCAGCAGAGTCTGGTAAGTGGACGCGTGTGCTTCTGGGGTCAGCTTCCACAGAACAGAATCTTCAACCCTGGATGGGGAGGAGCTGCCCTTTGGGTTAGACTCCAAGCACAGGAGGCACTAAGACACCTTACCTTTTCCTCTTTAGATCCAGAGATAAGGAAGGCACAGAGGCACTTGGTATAAAAACCAAGACCGGGCCAGGGCTGCAGACAGATGGGCAGCCCACACACTCTGCCCTGACCCCAGTCCCATCCCATCTGTGAAGCAACAGCGGCTTGATGGGCTTTGAGTCGCCCCACCCCGAGCCTGTATCATGGGCTCTTTCATACCCCAGGACCTTTGCACAGGCCAACCGTCTTCCTGGAACACCATCCTGCTTTGTCCCTAGACCAACTTCTTTGCAGAATTTCCTCTTGTAACTTTTTCTGACCTTCTGTGCACTTTCTTCCCTAGCAGGATGAGCCTCTAGGTGCCTGAGGGCAATTCTATCACGGTACCTCTAAAGCTAGATCCTTTAGCTACATATATATCTGTGCCCCTTGGCCACATCCTGATACCCAAAAGGGAGTAGGATGTGCATTATGACAAGATCCCAGGATGGAAGGACAGCACATTGTGCAGAGCCCAGAGGTGGCCCAGCAGGCCATCACATACCCAGGAGGCTGCCTTTCGGCCCACACCAACTCCATGGAAGGGAGGCCAGGGAACCTCTGCCTTGTGCCTTGTCCTTCCTCCCAGGTCTGTCCCCTACAAAAGGCATGTGAGATCTCTGGAGGGTGATCTGAGGCCCTGTTCCAGGCCAACCCTCCTCTAAGACTCACTTGACCCAGAGTTCTCTGTCCTGTTTTTTGGGCTCCTGGACACCCCTTTCCATCATCCTCCCTTGGCACAGGCCAGATCAGGGAAGGAACTGAGGGTGGGTGGAAACGCCATCCTGTCCCCTCCTGGTGTCCTCTGCAGACAGCTCTGGGCTCTGCCCACCTATCCAAAGCCCAACAGGTGTGAACTCTGTGAACGAGAAATGAGAAAGAGCAGTAGTAGCTGGAGCCCGGGTGATGCTGATAACCTGCACGCCAGGCCCGCCCGGGCGCCTTTCCATCTGTCAAATCCGTCCTGTTAAACCTGCACATGGCCTCAGAGAGACTTGGTGCCAAGGAGGTAGAGCTGGGACCCAGGCCTGCTGCCCAAGCTCTGTGCTGCCTTCGAGGCGCCACAGCCAGGGGGATGTGTAAACCGGCCCCAGCTCGCAGCCCCTCACCCTGCAGGGTCCTGGCAGGAAGATGAAGAAACCTGCCACATGAGAGCCTGGCAGAGCCCCAGGAGAGCAGGCTGGGGAAGGGCCTCGGACTTGATGCAGACCTGGCCCCCGGGGTTTCCCTAGACCTTGGCAGAGGTAGTCTGGTCAGCAGGGCCCAGAGCCCTGAGCAAGGAGGGCTCCAGGCCCCTGACCCACGGGCAGCTGCAGAAACAGGCCCCCTGGGGCCACAGGAGCTGCTGACCAGCTGGGTGTGGTGTGGCACGGAGCCCGGCTCGTGGTCACCCTGACCTCCAAGGCAGGCCAGCAGGGAGTCATTCTTTCCAGCCCATCAGAGGGCTTGGCTACCACCACGGCCAGGAAGCCCAGGGTGGAGGACGCTGTGGCTTCCAGCTGCTTCCATGGAGGCCGTGTCTGCCAGACTTCATCACTGGCTCCCCGGAGGCCTGGTGCATCCCCGCATGCTGTCTCCACCGTCACTTACAACAGACCACATCAGCAGAAACAGGCAGCGTGCACTGGAAGTGGAAACTGTCGCTGCCTGGTCAGATCACTCTTTGACGGGCTACTTACACTTTTTCACCCACATGTTTATGGTGAACAAAAAACTGAAAAAAGGAAAAAGAAAAAATCACTTCCTGCCGGCCCGATTGGTGCACACCTGTAATCCCAGCACTCTGGGAGGCAGAGGCAGGAGGATCACAAGTTCAAGCTCAGTCAGGGCAATTTAGAGACTTAGCAAGACCCTGTCTCAAAGATTAAACAATAGCTGAGGATGTAGCTCAGTGCGAGGGCCCTGGGTTCAATCCCCAGTATTGCCAAACAAAATAAACACAAGAAAACAAAACCCAACCAAACCCTGACTTGCCTGCAAGCCATGTAACGCCTTCGTGCATTTCACCAGGACAACAAGTGCCCTGTTCCGTCACCTCCCACGCCCCCAGGCCCAAGAAGCCCTTTCCAGATCTGGGGGGGGCATTCGAGGACATTCCTTTGACACTGTAAGCAGAAATTCCAGGTGTGGGGTTACGAAGCTGAGCCCCTCCCCGTCCCTAGCACCAACTGGGAGAGAGACATCAAACAGGCACCGCTTCCAAGTCATTCTGTGACGAAGCTGGGAGCTCCCCAGTGTCTTCTCGATCGTCACTTAACCAGCAGCTCTCCCTCTGACCACGACCAATATGGTGGGACGAATCACAGCCCATGTTGCAGAAGGGGAAACGGAGGCACGGACCAATAACCAAGCAGAAAGGAGGAAGGAGAGTCTAACAAGGGCTTCAGACTCAATCACATTGGGAAGCACTTGGGGAAGAGATCGTATCTCTTTTGTTCAAGGAGCTCTTTATGGTCCGTCTCAGCCACCCTGAGGCAGGCACCAGAGCCAACGTTAGGCTTCTTGCCAGGGCACCAGAAAACCCTTTTTGCTACGGAATTTTGTCTGGCATGGACACAAGTTCACAGAGCCTGGGCCAGACAGGAAGGGTGGACTACAGTCATGGCGGACAGACACACGCCCTTCTCCTGGAGTCTGTGCTGGTGAACACAGCCCCAGTGACCTTTATTCCACCCACTCTTCACGCTTGCTGCCAAGTGGGGGCAGGCAGTGGAGAAAGGATACTGGGACCGGGCGCGAACCTCGAAGGCTGCCCTGAAGCCCTTTGAGGAGATCCCGGGCCAGGGCTGGGATTGGAGGCACTGAGGGAGGCAGACCCAGGTCTGTTAGTCACTTAGTAGCCTGGCTAGCAGATCAACAGCGTCACAGGGCTTGTGTTTGGGTAGCTCCCATTCTATTAACAACCACCCGAAGTGCAGGTATAGTAGTAGTGCTGGCAATTCAGGTAATTCAGAGAAGCAAGAAAGCTTTCTCCTTTAAGTGAAAAAGTGAAAGTACAATAAGGTGTTTTGAGAGACAGAAAGACCACATTCATGAAACTTTTATGACAGTATATTATTGTATGTTCTAGTTACTATTAGTTCCTGTTAGTTTCTTACTGTGCCTAATTGAAACAATTAAACTTTATCATAGGGGTGTGTGTAGGGAAACACAGTACATGGAGGGGGTTTGGTACTGTCTGAGGTTTCAGGCACCCACTGGGGGCTTGGGAGGAACCCCTCAGGGGTGAGGGGGTGATCTTAAAATTCCATGGTGGTGATGGTCGCACAGCTCTGTAAGTTTACCAAAGTCCACGGAACCGTGCACCTTAAAGGAGTGTACTAGATGATAGGTAAAGTGCGGCTCCACGAAGCTGTTTAAAAAGGTTCCTGTGGGGCCGGCTAAAGCCCCCCTCGGCAGATCCCCCCCTCCCCTGGCGTCCCATCTCAGTTTGTAGGGCAGGTGACGGTGCCGCCCTCTGGGCCGCCTGCTGTCCCCTCCACCAGCCCTGGAGCTGAGGATGGCTCCCCTGGGAGGCGGCAGGGAGCCTGTGGGGCAAGGGGCGCTTCCCCCCTGGCTCATTCGGATGGGCAGGGACCTCTTGGGGTGCAGTGGCGGCTGATGTGCCAGGCAGACTGGGGAGCGGGAGCCGAGGTCAGTGCCTGCTGGCCGTGTGCCCCCGCCCCGCTCCCAGGGTGAGGGAAGGAAGCCTCCTTGTCGGAGAGGCCAGGCCCGTCTGCTCTGGGCCAGAGGGTACAGTGTAGACGGGGCTCCAGACACTGACCCTGGAGTGGGGCTGCCTGGGTTCCGATCCAGCTCCCCGCAGCAGGCACCAGTATGAGCCACTACGTGGCCATTAGACAACCAGCCACTTTCTTATCCGGAAATGGCCACCATAATGCTTTCTTTTTCTCTCTCCCTTTTTTCCTTTCTTCCTTTCCTTCCCTCTTTCCTTTGCTTTCCTTCCTTCCTTGCCTCTTTTCTTCCCTTCGTTTTGTTTATTTATAGGTTTTAAACCCAGGCAACCTGCCAGAGGACAGTCTGAAGAATGCAAACCCGCCCTCAGGTGAAGCTGCACAGTCACAGCAGGGGACAGTCCAGCAGCACCTACCATAATTAACGTTGAGGGCTGGGGCGTGGCTCAGTGGTAGGGTGCTTGCCTAGCAAGTGCAAGGCAGAGTTTGAGCCCTGCCACCAAATAAATAAATAAATAAATAACAATAAAAACCAAGCTTACAGTTAGCCTAAGACCTGGCAAGCACTCTCAGGGATGTGACCAAGAAAACTAAAACCTATGTCCACATGCGAATTATCGTAGCTGCATTATTCATAGTGCCCCACCACCGTGAAACCACACCAAATACCATCTACAGATGACCAGGCAAACCAGCTGTGGTCTGTCTGTGCAGGGGAATATATTACTCTGCCTTCAAAGGAATGAAGCACTGATTCATGCTATAACAGGGGTGAAGCATGTGAAAAGGGCTATGTGAAAAGAGCCAGATACAAAAGGTCGCATACTGTATGATTCCATTTATACGGGTGAAGGGTCTAACTCTGTTCTTGGAGATAAGCAAACTGAGGTGTGATAGGAAGAGATTTTCCTGGGGTCCCTCCTGCTGCTTTCTGGCTCCCCAAAGGGCATGTGGGTGTGAGACATGCTTACCCTGGGCAGAAGACAGCTGGGAGACGCCCTGGGCCTCAACTCCATCCTTCTAAAAGTCCAAGGTCCCTCATCTTTGCCAGGATGAAGAGGCAAGAGCAAATGGGTGGGCATCTCCATGACTGTATTGAAGGTGGACTGTGTTCCAGGGACATTGAGATGGCCTCTCATTTTATAGAGGACAGAACTCAGAGCAAGGAAGGTGCTGGCCTAGCGGAGGCCACAGAGCAAGGGACACAGGCTGGGGTAGAACTGAGTCTGTGTGACTCCGGAGGATGAGTGACCTTTGGAGGGGAAATGTCCACCCAGAAATGGGCTCTCGGGCTGAGCATGGTGGCACATGCCTGTAATCCCAGCACTCTGGGAGGCTAAGGAGGAAGTTTGAGCCCAGCCTGGGCAATTTAGTGACCGAGTAAAACCCTTAAATTTTTTTAAAGAAGTTTGGGGATGTAGCTGGCATGTTGAGGGACAGTTGGGCAGTTGACATGAGTCATGGGCAGGCAGAGGACCCACAGCCCTAGCGCAGGCCTTCTGGAATCTCTGCCAACAACCAACGGGACTGGGGGACTGTCCTCAGCCCAGGTCCAGCGGCTTTCTGGCAGCCAGCCCCTGCAACAACCCTTCACTTGCACTTAGAGCCACTCAGAGGCCTGGGGACAGTGCTCTGTCTGCAGTCACTGCCCCCTGTCCTGGCTCAGTTCCTCGACCTGTCCACAGACCCGCCTGGGCCTTCGGAAGGAGCCCTGGGGTGGCTGTGGGGTCTGCACCTCCCTCCTGCTTCCCCAGTGCCTTGAGGGAGCAGTTAGCCACTGCGCCTGCTGCCCACCCCAGGGCACAGGCCAGGCCACTGCCCAGGAGTGAGAAGAAGGTGTGAGCACAGGCAGGTGGGCTCCTCCCTGGAATGGGGCCTGGGTGTGTCTGGAGGGTGCGCAGGGAAGGCTCAGGAGGGGCCAAGAGGTGGAGGATTGTGCCAGATAGGATCCTGCTCAAAAGGCATCTCTAAAATACATTGTTACATAGTGACACAAGGACATTTGAATGCAGGCTGATGCTGAAATTTTGTTAGTATTTAGGGATAATGTGTCATAAGCTCCGTAACTTTTTATTTCTTTATATTTTGGAACTGGGGATAGAACTCGGGGTCTTGTGCATGCTAAGCATGCTCTACCACTGAGCTACGCCGCAGCCTCCCATCCCTTGTCCCTTGTCCCATGTGATACTGGGGATTGAACCCAGGGAAACCTGAGCTCCATCCCCAACTCTTTTTACTGTTTTTACTTTGATTTGGGGTCTTGCTCAATTGCCCAGGCTTCACTAAAACTTGCGATCCTCCTGCCTCAGCCTCCAGCTAGCTGGGATTAATGTGCTACCGTTCCTGCAAAGCCAAGTTTTATTTTTAAATAATTTACCTCCCCAGAGAGAGAGAAAACAATACTGCTTAATAATACTAATAATTACTGAATCTGTGTAGCAGTTTTTATGGGTGTTTATTTTCCCAAGTTTTCTGTATAAATGAAATTGTTCAGAAGAAATAACTAGAGGATAATTTAAAAAGTCTGAAATTCTTTTTTGTAAATTTAAAATTTAATCTTATGTATTTAACTTGTATTTTAAGATAGAGGTTCTTAGGCACAGTACAAATTGAACTCAGGACAAGCACTCTACCACTGAGCTACATCCCCAGGCGCTGGGGGAAACTTTTCAAAAATGCCAACATGTCGTTGGGCTCCCAGGTGGGCTGGTCCCAGGGCAGACATAGCCTGTGGCTGCATTCCCAGGGCACTCTCCTGTGTAGCCAGGACGGGACCAGAACTGTTAGCGACGGGTAGGAATGAGAGTCGTTTCTTCGCAGGAGAGGAGCTGATGGTGGGTGCGGGAAGCTGTATTTCATTAGTCAAGGCGAAGGCTGTGTGAAGTAGGTATCCACAGTGTCCATCTTTCACTGAGCAGGGGAGTCCGTCACTCACCCAGGGTCACAGGCCTGGGGAGGGGCCATCAGCTCAGAGCTGAGACTCTTAACTTTGGCCTTAGTTTTGCAAGATTGCAAATGGCCCCTGCAGCTGGGCCGCAGAGTGCACTAAAGATGGTGGCAGAGGGATGGGCTGCAAAACCCAACACCTCAGTCTGCAGAATATCAGTGTTTTTCTAAAATAGGGACCAACCTGCTCTATATGAACTCAAACTTAAAATTTGGGGAGGCCTCTGGTTGTAGTTCCCTGTCTGTCTTCCTTATTGGACTGTGCTCTGAGGAGGCCGGGGCCTCCTGACTCGTCTGTGTGACCCCAGAATCTGCAATGGCCTTGGCATGGACCAAGTGGTCAGTAAGCGCTTCCTAAACAAATAGACGAAGGAGTCAATGAAGAGAAGAAAAGGGGAACAGGATGGGAGTGGGAGGAGCGAGGCTGCAAGGGCAGGGCTGAACAGAGGCCAACCTGGGGGGACACTGAGGTACAGACTGCAGGGCAGGAGGTGGTGCCAGGAGAGGGGTGGGGGGCAGGAGTTGGAAGCAAGCTGCAGAGTGTCACTTGTCCCCTGTGACCATGTGGCTGGCAGGGAGCTGAGCAGCTGGGGAGAAGAACCACGTACAAAATCTGAAGGCTGGCTTTTGCTGGGTGACTATGGTCTTACACCAATAAAGTAGAAAAATCCTAAATTGAACTATGCCAGTTTGGAGTCTGGCTGTGTTTCCCCCAGGAGTGATGGGTGAAAATTTGCTAATATAGCATTCATAGAGGCTTTGTAGAATCTAACTACCGCAGTCAACACAAACCAACTCTCTGTATGTATGTGAGTCATCTCCCATTTCTATTATGTGAATGAGAAGACAGGCTTCCTGTCCAGGGTCTCACAGTCAGCTGATCTTCAACACAGGATTCGAACCCAGATCTGTGGGTAACAATTCTGCCATCCCCCAGACACTAGGCTTTGGGAACATTTGGTGGCAGGGTTGCTGCTCTACCAAACTGCCTGTCCCCACCCCTAACACTGCCCAGGTGACAGGAGCCTTGTCCCTCGGCCTTGCTTCTGGGGGTGGGATTGTGTGAATGACAGAGAAGTCTGCCTGTCTGCTGGAGAAACAGGCAGGGAGGGCTCTGAGGGTGGACAGCCACCAGGTCGCTAATCCAGAAGGTGGCTCAGGGTCAAAGGAGATGCAGTGCTATGAACCCCACTACTTTTGCTGGCTGTGACCTCAAGCGAGGCAGCCTCATGATGCCCCAGCCTCCCTACCTCATGTGTAAAGGTGACACTCACGCCCTACTCTGAGGGTCTGAGCCAGCGCTCCCTGCATTTCAGAGGCTGAGCTGGCCCAGACACTCACTGGAGTCGCCTGGTAACCTCTGTGAGGGCTGCGGCTCAGCCCCACCCATTCTGTGGATGAGGAAGCCAAGGCAGCCAGCAGGGCTGGGCTCCCCTGAAGCCCTTCCCATGGCCTTACTCCTCTCCTGGGCTCTCATGGGAACCGGGGCTGGGAGGACACTGCGGGGTACTCAGCAGTCCGCAGGATCAACAGGAAGACCAAGAGGGTCTCTGGTCTGTCACAAAGCTCCCTCTACCCCCTGCCTTTTTTTAGCCCTGGGGATTGAACCCAGGGCCACTGCACTGAGCTACATCCCCGGCCCTTTTTATATCTTATTTTGAAAGTGTCTTGCTGAATTGTGAAGTTGCCCAAAGTGGGTTCAAATTTGGAATCCTCCAGTGGTACCCGCCCACTGGCTACCAGCTAAAGTTTCCAGGTAAAGTGAAGCTAGACAGATGGGGTGGGCAGGGCCTGGGGTGTTCGCTCTGCAAGTATTTGTGCCTCTCCGATGGCACCCCTGGCACCGGGTGGGACACAAGATGACATGTGGCTGTTGCTGCCCCAGGAGGTCACTGTCCAGGGTGCCCATGTGCACCCACATGGAGAGAGGGCTTGTGAGGCCAGCTCGAACACTCTGCATCAGCACTGAGCATCAGAGCAACCTCCACCTGCAGCACCAGCTCCCCACCTGCCATCCGGGTCCTCATACCCTATAGTGGAGGCTGGATGAGGGGACCAGGGGTGGAAGAAGGCATCTTCTAGAATTAGGGACAGCAAGTTAAAACCCACAGGCAGATCCAGCCCCCTCCTGTTTTGTAAATAAAATTTTTATTAGAACCCAGCCATACCCTCTCTTTTACACATTGTTATGTGGCCACTTTTCTGTGGAGCAACCACAGTGGAGACTATAAACCACAAAACATGAAATATTTATTGTAATCCCAGCTACTTGGAGGCTGAGGCAAGAGGATTTCAAGTTTGAGGCCAGCCTAGGCAGTTTATTGAGACTCTGTTTCTAAATAAAAATAAAAGAGTTGGGGGGGGTATAGCTCAGAGCAAAGGTCTTAGGGTTCAATCCCCAGTACTTAAGAACAAAATTAAAACAAAATAAAACAACTGGGCATCGTGAGACACACCGGTAAATCCCAGCACTTGGGAGGCTGAGGCAGGAAGATCGCTGAGAGTTTGAGGCCAGTCCAGGCTACATAGTGAGTTGAAGGCCAACCTGAACTACAAAGTGAGACCCTATCTCAAAAAACAAAAAATAAAAAATAAAAAATAAAGGAAGGAAGGAAGAAAGAAAGAAAAATAAAGAGTAAAACCTTACTATCTGACCCTTTATGGAGAAGGTACGCAATGCCTGTCCTAGAAGGTCAGTTGCATGGGGTTTGTTCTCTGCCACGTTCTCCCCAGCACCTAGCATGGTGCCCAGCCCAGAGCAGATGTCTGTGATATGAAGTTGCTTGTACCACTTTCTAATTCTGTTGACATGAGCTATTTGCCAGCAGTTTTTCAAAACCCATCTTCTGAACAAGTGAGAAAGTGCACACCCCAGCTCCCTCTGCACAGGAAGATGGAGATACAGTGGCCCGGCTGGGCAGCCCTTGACCCACTCTGAATCTCCCTGTCCCCTGAGCAGCTAGCCCCTGCCCTGTCCTTCGTGGCCTGGGGCTGCCTGACAAGCCTGGCCAGGCCTGTGAATCATCGGGGTGACTCACTCTCCAGCTAAAAATACAGACTGTCTCCTGCGGGCGGGCTGGCTTTGATGGCCATTTCCACTCAATCTGGGCTCTTTCCGGCGACTTGGAGCTCCTTGCGGGCAAGGTCTGGGTTGTCACCATTCTGGGACCCAGGTCCTGCTGCAGCCCGAAGCCAGAAAGCAATCCGGGAGGCAGAGCAGACTCAGGTGCAGATTGTGCCATGTTACTCCTTGGTGGTGTGACTCGGGGCAGATCACTCGGCCTCCCTGAGCCCTGGGCCCCTCCTCCGTGAGGCGGGGGTAATAGGCGCTGCCCTGCAGGGTGGGTGCCAGGGAGAAATGGACAACAGCAGGCCCTTTGCCCACAGCTGGAATGTCTCCGAGGGCACTGCTGACAATTGGTGCCCCTTTGCTACCAGGTTATATGGAAGGGGAGTGTTCTCGGCGCCTCCCGGCTGGGCTTTTTTGTGCCAATAAAATCATCTAGAATCATCCAAGGAAATCAGGAACCTGAGCTGAGGCCACCGAGTCACAGATCCTGGTACCAGGCACCGGGGGAGCTCAGGTTACAGAAAACAAGCGGAAACCACAGCCCAGGCTGAACAGGCGACAGGAAAACACACCGCGGGCCTGGGACGCAGATTGGTCCGAGCCGGCCGCTGTCCAGCTGGGGCATCAGGGCCCCTCAGAATTCCCTGAGTTCTGCTTCTGAGAGTGCAGGGGTGAGGGCCTCTGAGGGCTGCGGAGACTCAGAAATGAGCTGCTAGCCGGAGCAATGTCGGGGGAATCCTGGCTACCCCGAATGCCGTGGGATCTGAAGCCTGTCGCCTCACCTCTCTGTGCCTCAGCTGCCACATCAGTGACACGCGGCAACTAGGAGTGGAAGGCTGAGCAGCATGCCCGGCCCCTAAGAGCCCCTCAGTACATCAGAAACAGAGCTGTGCCTGGGGTGGAGGCAGGGAAGACAGGATCAGTAATGCCCTCCTTGGTCATGTATTCATTCGGCAGGAATTTGTGGAGTATCACTCTGTTCCGGATGGGGTTATAGTGGGGGAGAAGTCAGACGTGGCCCTGCCCCAGAGAAAATGAATGCACAGGGAACAGATAATGTAACACTCCTATGAAGGGAAAAACCAAAGCAAAGCAGAGCCCTGCTGGGTGTGTTGGGACACAGCTACAATCCTGGCCCTCTCAGAGCCTGAGACAGGATGACTGCAAATTCCAACCCAGCCTGGGTAGCTTGTCAACTCAGTGAGACTCTGTCTCAAAAAATGAAAAGGGCTGGGGGTGTAGCTCAAGGCAAGAAGACCTGGATTCAATCTCCAATGCCAGAGGAAAAAGAAAAGAAAAAAAAAGAACAGGATGCTTGGACAGAGAGTGACAAAGTCGGTGTCCATGCCAGGGGGTGACTAGGGAAGAACTTGGAGCCAGTGTGAGCGGAGGGCTCCAGTGTGAACGGTGACTGGTGACCGGCGGGAGGGTTGGGTGATGTGTCCTGGAACGGAGAACCTCTGAGGGCCTCGAGCCCTGCTAGGTGTGCAGTGGCCACAGACTGACAATGGGCTGGGTGAAAGGGCACATTCATAATCTCGCTGAGAAAACGGAGATGCAGAGGGAGTTAGCGCCGTTTTTATATCCACTCAGCCAAACGCTGTGCCTAACCGCACCACGCCCTGTGATAAGCGGGAAGCAGAGGGTGGGGAGGAGTAAGGTCTGGCCCTGGTCCTACAGCTGCCTGCACCCCAGAGTGGGGACTATGAGCTGACGCTGTAGCCAGGCCCAGGGGGGCCAGCTACCCTAATCCTCTAGCACCCTGCTCAGTGTCTGAGGTTGTCCACTGCCTGCTCACCCAGTCCTGCCCGTGGGGGCCAACAATCCGCCCAGACACAAGGCTTTCATTCCCCACTGCTCCTCCCTTGCTTTCTGGAGCCCAGCTCAGCAGAAACTCAGCCGGGGCATGGACTCAAGGACAAATGATGCTTCTTGGACAAAGGGACAGATGGAAGGGCAGTCGAACGGAGCCTCCAGCACTCACCCTACCTGACTCTGCTTCTCCACCAGAGATGACGGGGGTGAGAAGTCCCCTCCAGCAGGAGCTTGGCCCGCTCCAGTTCCCCAGACCCCTGGGTCCTACCTCACACATGTCCAAGCATCTGTCCCCTGGGTGATGTCAACTTTGCTGGTAGAAGGGGTTCCAGAGGAAGGAGAATTTATGGCACAAGGAGGAGGTGAGGGAGGCAGGTGGCAAGAATCCAGGTCGCCTGTCTCCTGACGCCTCCAGGAACTGGGCAGCAGCAGCCAGCAGGCAGGTGGTTGGGATGAGTGGGCCCCGGTGGAAACTTCTCCACCCAAGAATTCCAGTACAGGCACACACCTCAGCCACCGCCTCTTCCCTTAGCGCAGTGTGTGGGGGCTCCTGGCCCCCAGTGTTGCTCCCTCGAGCGTGATTAAGTGCAAGGTGGCAGAAAGTTCTCCCCACTTGCTCAGAACTAAGGGGTTCCTGGGACAGGAGAATTCCAGTGCTCAAATAAGACAGTCCTGAGCAAACTGGGATCTTTCATCACCCCAGAAGTTGACCACCTGATAAGATGTAAGAATGTCCAAAAGGCTCCAGATTCCTGGATTACCTCATTTCCCTTATTGTCTTTGATGAAGTCCTCAAATTCCACTATTCCACCACAACATTTCTTAAAGATGCTCAACCAAGAAGGAAAAGCAAAAGCTTTGAACAGCCCCCTTTTCTTGAAGGACACCAAGCCTTGCATCCACCCCACCTCCCTGCCTCACTCTCCTAACTCACCTCCTGGCGTGCGGCCCTGGGCAGCGGCCTTCACTGATTTTTTTTTTTTTTTTGAGTTGCCGGGGATGAAATCTGGAGTTTCACACATGCTAGGCAAGTACGCCAGCGCGGAGCTGCAGACCCAGCCCTTGAGTGCTGTTTAACCTCTCCAAACCCGGGTAAATGAGAGGCCCAGGTGAGCACTCAGCTCAGCTCCAGCATCACACCTGGCATCACACTCAGGAAACGCTACCTCTTTTCTTTGAAGCTCTATTTCTCCTTCCTGGGCCTTGGGAGAGGCTCCACTAACACCAACTCCCTCCTTAATCATGCAGGGGACTTTCCGTGTGTGTGGTTATTCATTCACTCTTGGGTCTGGCACATATTTTCCACATTTCAGCCCTGTACTGGGCACTGAGGGCCACAGCACTAATCTGCCTTTCCATAGCACCCCCCACCCTGCCCCAGCTCAGGTGCCACAGCAGCAAAGCCAGCAGAGCCCAGCCCGGACTGTGGAGTCCTGCAGCCTCACCTCAGAGTGCCGACTCTGCTCCTGGCCCAGAGAGGCAGAGCCTCCGCCCAGGTCAGACCCGGGATCACCCAGACCTGGACCAGCTCGGCTGCCCCTTCCCCTCCCCAGTGAGCAGTGTACTCCTGGACCTCTGAGGGCAGAAGCCCCAGCAGGATCTATCTGTAGCAGGCGTGACCAGAGGCAATGGGGTCCTGGGAAAGAGCAAGGGCACAGAGGGAGAGGAATTATCAGCACCCCTGTCATCCAGGCTGAGGCCGAGATCTGGTGAGGGCCTGAGTCAGTCTCCCGGGAGAGCCCGCCCCATTTAGAGACTTGATTTCTGCATTCTCCTAATGGCTGGTGACCATACCTGCACTCTCTTCACCACAGCCTAGCCCAGAGTAACGCTTGAGTCTCATTCCCGCTCCCGCTGCCTTGGGAGGCAGCTCACGAGGAGCCAGCCCTCAGCTGCTACCTTTGCTAAAACGACGTCAATGACAACGAGGGCGGCTGACACTTCATGAAGTCACTTTACACACAGGTCAGGTAAGACTCACAATGACCCGAGGAAGGAAAAGTGATTATCTCCATCTTACAGAGCAAAAAAACTAAAGTTCAGAGAGAATCAGTAACTTGCCTAAAACAAATTAACAAGCAGATGGCAGAGCCGCCATGCAACAGACACCTACTACAGTCACAACAGTAATGGTAGTTGTACTGATTTCCTACCGCCACTGTACCAAGTTACCAAAAATTCAGTGACTTAAAATAACACAAAATTATTCACTTACAGTTCTGAGGTCAGAAACTGGCAGTCAAGATGTCCCAGGGCTGTGTCCCTTCTGGGGACTCAAGGGAGACATGGTCGCCTTGCCTCTTCCAGACTCAGACCATTGGCGCTGCTTGTGTGGCGGCTGCCCCATATGCAAGGGCACGTAGCCCCAGCCTCTGCCTCCACCTCCACGTCTTCTCTGCACCTTCTCTGGTAAGAACCCCAGTGATCATATCATTGGGCCCACCTGGGGAATCCGAACGACCTTCTTTACCTCAGGCTCTTTAACTTAATCACATCTGCAAAGTCCCTTTTACCGTATAAAGCAATGTGCATGTACTGAGGGTTAGGACCCGGGCCACTTTCTCCGGCCCTTATGCCGCTTACCATAATAGCTACCATTCGCTGAGCTCTTGATTAGTGCTGGGTGTGTGCTGAGCACGCTGCACACATCGCTTCACAGCAGCGCATTTCTCGCTGGAACTCACGCACACAGGAATCACCTGGGCGGCTTCTGACAATGCACGCTGGGCTCTAGAGATCTGCTTTCTGACCACCATCCAGGTGACACTGATACTACTAGTCCAGAAACCACATTTGGAACCACAAGAAACTAGAACCAAGATGGGAAACACTTTTTCTGCCCAAAAGCCTGATAGCAAGCGTGTTCAGCTTTGTGGGCCTTTAAAGGAGTCACTGTTTCAACCATCGACTCTGCCAATATATTGCAAAAGCAGTCACAGATAATACATGAACTAGTGGGTGTGGCTTTTACCATAAATGCTTATTCAGGACACTGAAATTTGAATTTCATATAGTTTGTATGTGTCATGAAATCTTGTTTTTCTTTAGACTCTCATCTATTTAAAAATACAAAACTGGGCTGAAGGTGTAGATCAGTGGTAGAGTGCTTACCTGGCATTCATGAGGCCCTGGTGAGAGAGACAGACAGACAGAGACAGAGATAGAGACACAGAGAGAGAGAGTGAGAGGGACAGAGAATTTTTTTTTTTTTTTTTTTTTTTGGTGCCAGGGATCGAACTCAGGGCCTTGTGCTTGCAAGGCAGGCACTCTAACCACTGAGCTAAATCCCCAGCCCCAGGACAGAGAATTCTTATTTCATAGTCCCTGCAAAACTAGGCAGCAAATGAGATCTGAATGACCTATTCTAGAACATCGACCTCGCAGGAGCATATAAATCTGTCTTGCTGTGTTCTCTATAGGATCCTCTTGCATCTAGAAAGGGGTCTAGAACCTACTGGCTGCTCGAAAAATAGTTGCTGAATGAAAGCAAATAATCTCCGTAATTCTCACAACTGCCCTACAGAGGGGGTGTAGTTATGGATCTAGTTTTTATTTATTTTTACTTTTTTTTTGTTTTGGGGGGATGCTGGGGATCAAACTCAGGGCCTTGCAATTGCTAGGCAAGCACTCTACCACTTGAGCTAAATCCCCAATTCCATGGATCCAGTTTCCAGAGGAGCTGGTGAGAGTAATTTTTCTGGATTTATTGATGGAGAAACAAGCACAGAGGCGTTGCCCCCGTCGCTGTGCAGCTGGCCTCCGGGGAAAACAGGACTCTGCTTCTCAGGAGCAGCCTGAGGCCCCGCCTAGGAGATTGCCCCTCCCGGGCGACTCGAGGCCCCGCCCCTAAGCATCCGGAGGCCCCGCCTCCATGCAGCCCCAAGGCCCCGCCCCAGGGCTGAGCCCAACATTGCTGGCTGCACCCCTGGCTGCTGCAAGCCTGGCTGGGGCCCTGCAAGTCAGCCACATGTGCAGCCAGGCCTCGCGGAGCTCCCCCAAGGCGATGAAAGGCAGCAGTAAATTCCCAGCGCCTTTGTTTGTTGGGAACGGCAAACACCCGGGTGCAGCCAGCCCGAGCAACCAGGCACCGGCTCCACCAGACGGGGCGGAGGGTGAGGATGCTGGCGGAGGCGGCTGTGGGCCTTCGCTCCACAGGTCAGAGCCTGGCGGAAGATTCCCTTCAGGGGCCAGTGTGGTAACATAAACATGCCAACCGGGTGGGTTGGAAACCACAGGCGCCAAATCGACGCTACTGTCCTACAGTCAGGAGCAGCGACACCTGTACAGTTTCTTGGTTCTGAAAAGCCTTCTGTGGCCAAGAGTACTCATCAGAGAGCCCCGTGTGGCCTGCAAGCGTGTGGATTTTACCTTTGTCCATGCCGTCCCTTCGGGCTGAAATCCCTCTCTCCACTCCCTCCTTAACTCGTCTCTGCCCTGGAGTCAGAGGGACCCCTTCCCCATCACAGCACCCTACAGCTCTTGTCACACGGCTAGTTCGTAGCTGTCTACTTATTTGACCAATGTCTGTCTACTCCTGCATTGGTTTTGCAGGGCTACCTAACAAATTACCACCAACTTGTGGCTTAAAACAACACTGATTTGTTCTCTCACAGTTGTGGAGGGCAGAAGTCCAACATCGAGGTGTGGGCCGGGCCTGCTGGCCTTGCCAGCTCCCAGAGGAACCCTTCTGGGCCTCTCCCAGCCTTCCCACGGCTGGAGCAAACCTTGGCCACCCCCACTCCAGTCTCTGTTCCTTCATCACATGGCATCTTCCTGTGTGTAGCTGTGTCCAAATGTCCCTCTTCTTGGAAGGACCCGTCATATGGGACATGGGGCCCACCCTACTGCAGTGTGACTTCATGTTGCCTGTATCAGCAAATAAAGTATTATTCCCTGGTTCCAAGCGGACATGAACTTCAGCAGACACTGTTCAACCCAGTATCGCTCCCCACTCAGGGCAGGGGATCCATCTGCACGGTACCTGGAAGGGAGGGCAAAGGCTGGTCCCTGATGTTGCCACGCCCTCACCCACTGCCACCAGTCCTCTGCCCTGACCTCTGCTGGGGAGGAGGGGTGGGTCTGCAGGGGACGAGGATGTCAATTCCCACTGGCCAGCCTATCCAGCATCCTTTCCTCTTCTTCCTGGAAATAGAGCCCATATTTTCCTTTGAAAGTTTCCCCTCCCCACTCTCGGTTCATGTGGTTTAGGTGGAGGAGACTTCGTTCCTAGCTCCCCAGAGGACCAAACAGCGCCTCTACTTGATGCAGGGATTGATTCAGGAATGGAGAGATGACCCAGTCCCCACCAATAAGTCTCCATGGGGGCTTCCACAGGCACTTACCAGTGGGGAGTTGGGAAAGGATTGATAGAAGCCTGGTGTCATATGCCGCTATTTTGGCACGAGGAGGGAAATCTGTGCTTGAATGAAATCACCAGAGAAAACTAGAACCATTCTTTACTAGGGATTCTTTACTCTTTACTCTTTTTTTTTTTTTTTTTTTTTGGTGCCAGGGACTGAACTCAGGGCCTTGTGCTTGCTGGGCAAGTGCTCTAACCACTGGCCTAAATGCCCAGCCCCTAGAGAGGGATTCTTGGGACCATGTTTGAACATCTGGATCCAGCTATTCCTGAAGCTAGAAATCAAGCTTGCATTTTTCAGGTACATCGGCCCATAAGTGCTCTTTTTGCCCAAGCCAGTTTGAGTTGCTTTTCCATCTGGGACAACAGGGAGAAAACTGACATGTGGGATAGAAGTGCATGGATGGAGGTACCAATATGGAAACTGAGGTTCTGTGTAGTTGGGCCATTTTCCCTGAAGTTACCACTCTGATTTTGCAGCAGGAACTGGGCTAGAAAATGATAGTCCCCAGTTAATGGAAGGTAAGGAACAATTTGAGCAAGGAGAGTTTGGGCATTTCAGTTCTTCACCATTCCCAGGAAGGTGAGACCCAAGAGGAGAGCTAGATAGCAGGGGGAAGGGCTGTGGGGTGGGATGCAGAGAAAGATGAGGATGTGCTGCAGCTGGATCTGGATAGGTCCCCAAGACTGGGAAGAGGCTGAGGCTTCCTCCTGAGGAAATGGAAGCCTCCATATTAAGACCAGCTCTTCTTGGCATTGGTGCAGTTGAAGGTACCAGTTCCCAGGGGCCCCTGGAGCTTGGAGTCGGAGGCCAGAGCAGGCCCAGTGTGTATTTGAGACCCGAGGGCTTTCCCATACATATCCAGCCCTATGTGCTCCCGGATGGCAGTGATCCCAACTCTGTGGCAGAAGGGCGGGCAGCCCCTGTGGGGAACAGGTAGCTACTCACCACACATGCCCTTTGATTTAGGTTGGATTATGGCATCTTAAAAACTATTTAGGTGGGCGTCATGTGCACACCTGTTATCCCAGCTCTGGCTATTAGTCATTTCCTCTTGCCATCGTGGGGCCCAGGCTTTCCCTGCAGCCTTGCACAGTGAGCCCTGTAACCCATTCCACAAACGAGGGCCAGACTGTCTCCCCACGCACCTGGATCCCCCATCTGGGGTGAGAGAGTTGGTTCCCCAAGCCTCTGCCTCTTTCCAGAGAGACTGAGCTCATGTCTGACAACCCCTGAGAGAAGATTCCTGGCTCACTGCAGCTGTGACTGCCGGTCAGGGTAACAGGTAACAGGGCTGGGATCGGCCACGGGAAGGGGCCACGCAGAGTGAGTCCTGCGGTGTGCTGGGTCCCCAGACCGGTCAGGCTGGCACAGGCAGCTGCAACTCTGGGGTTACAAGGCACCCCATGAAGTCCAGAAAGGTTAGTGCCGATGGTAATATTCCCTGCAGAGGATGCTACCTGAAAGAAGTCTATTGTTAGCCAACAGCAAACTACTGTATTTTTTGAGCCTATCAAATTCCAAACAGAGAATATAGTGGCAGAACATGGTGTTCAGAAAAATAATCACCTAATACATTTACGTAACTCTGTCATTCTAGAGGCTTATGCTGGACACTGGCCAACTCCCAGCTGCCTCATAAATACCCCTGTTCTTCTTCAGAATAAAGGCATTAATCGCCTTTTTCTTTTTGAAGCACTGGGGATTGAATCTAGGGCCTTCACTCTGAGCTACAGCCCCAGCCCTTTATTTAATTTTTTTATTTTGCTAGAGGGTCTAAATTGCTAAGTTTCTCAGGCTGGGCTCAAATTTGCGATCCTCCTCCCTCGGCCTCCCAGAGTGCTAAGTAGTTGCCTCATTTATACTCTTATCCCACCTGAAGCTGTGCCCCGCACACGTACATATATATTCACACGCACACGCTCTCATGCACAGTGCTTCCTGCTCAGTCTGTTCTCCCAAGAAGAGAAGTGCTTAAATTCTGCATCACTTTCTTTTCCCTCCCTTCCTTCCTTCTTTTCTTTCTTTCTTTCTTTCTTTCTTTCTTTCTTTCTTTCTTTCTTTCTTTCTTTCTTTCTCTTTCTTTCTTTCTTTCTTCTTTCTTTCTTTCTTTCTCTCTCTCTCTCTCTCTCTCTCTTTTTTGACAGGGTCTTGCTATATAGTTCAGGCTGGTTTTGAGCTCATTATGTAGTCCAGGCTGGCCTCGAATTCACAGAGATCCTCCTGCCTCAGCCTCCCGAGTGTCAGGATTATAGGCGTGTGCCACCATGCCCGGCTTGCATCATTTTCTTGTGCTGGCTTTCTGAACTCAGTGCTTTGTCTCTGTACTTCCCTGCAGCTCATGCTGGACTGTTTCAGTTCGGTGTTCCAGGGACGTTGGCAACAAGCAGCTCAGGCAGCTTCCACATGGCGAGGACTCCCCTGCATTTTACGACCAGGATGCCCAGTAAACCTCTGCGACCTCATGATAAAACTTTTTAATGCCAATTTTAAAAGCATACAAAAATATGTTAACACAGTATTAAATAAGAGAATAATACCCTTTCCACCCAGACTCTCTGAAGTTAATAAAGTTGCTGCTTTTATAAAATTTAAATGAATGCTAAAGGCTTTTAATAATGCAATTGAGCCTCTGTGAATATTTTTATTAAGTTCACTAATTCAGTAATATAAATAGGGAAGAGGAATATTGGCATATTTTATCTTCCGTAATGTTTCCTTTTTCTTTTGGTGTGGGGGTTGAACCCAGACCTTGTCTACTGCTAAGAACATGCAAGAGCTACATCCCCAGTCCTTCCATCATTGTTGAAGGAGATTGAAGAGAAAAATAATCGTAGGACTTAACCTTTTTTTCTTTTCTCCTCAGAACACTTGTTTTCACTGAAAGGCCTTGGTTCCAAGCTATTCTGAAAATTGGGATTTCATTGTATGTGAAATGATGCAAAAGTCCACATTCTTCCAGGGTGATATAAATTCTGTGTCCTGGGGGAAGGGTAATAACCTGGGCTCAACTCTGGCCTTAGTTAAGAGCATGCATTACTGTGGGACCCTGGCGTGCACACTCTGGACTTGTCCCCAAGATGCTCCACAAGGAACAGGGCCTGGGGATGACCACAGGGGCCATGTGCAGTGCCAAGCCAGAGAGACAAGAAGAGAAGCCTCCAAAAGCCAGAATGAAAACCAGAAGAGAGTGAGGTGCTCATTCACTGAAGGCAGCCTTGCTATGCTGCTCAGGCTGGTCTCAGACTCCTGAGCTCAATCGATCCTGCTGCTTCAGCTTTCCAAATAGTTGGATTTAAACACATGTTACTACACTCAGCTTCAATTTAAAAAAAAATGGAACTCAATAAATGCTCTATACATTTGAGTCCTGCCTCAGCAATAGCTGTGTGGGAAGAAGGCAGATCGGAGATCCAGGTCATTCTCCAAAGGGGTCCAGTACCCAGCCTACCTTGAGGCTGTGTGACTGTGAGCAAGGCTGGTATGTGGGGCACTGGATTAAAAGGACATTCCCTCTGAAATCTTACCATTCTGTGAGCTTACTAGCTGAGTTTGGAGACCCCTAATTCTGTAGGAGTCATCATTCTGCTCGGATTGGGGTCAGGGGTCTGAACTGTAAAAGACAAGAGGAAGAAGTCAGGGAGAGATACACATAAAACACAGCCCCACGGTGTCTCCTGGCAGAGCCTGGTGGGAAGCCTGGGTATGAGCATGGGACAAGTCCCTTCATTAACAAATACTTCTCTCCAGGTACTCCCTGGTGCTGGCACATTGTATGTGGATCCATTTCAGATGTACCTCATTTCATGTTCACAAAAGTCCTGGGTGTATGTACAGGTGGCAGCTGCTGTGGGTTGCCTCCCAATCTCCATCCTCCTCTTCCTTTTCAGTAAAGAAACCTGAGAATATACCTAGCCAGAAAAGTATTGTATCAGTTATCTAGTGCTGTATAACATGCAAAGTCAAAATCTAGCAGTTGAAAACAAACAAAACTTGTTTATTATCTTACAGTTTTATGAGTCTTCTGGCTCAGGTATCTTAAGAGGTTGCAGTCAAGGGGTCAGCCAGGAGAGGCCAAATGAGAACCTTCTTCCAAGTTCACTCATAGAGCTACTGGACCGAGGGCATTGGGTCCTTGACAGCTGCTCAGGCATCGGTTCCTTGCCACATGGGCCTCTCTGGAAGGCACCTTACAACATGGCAGATCACTTTCCTCGGAGTAAGAGAAAGCACTCAAGATAAGAGCTGTCATCTTTTTGTAACCTAATCTCAAAAGTGACTTCCCACTACTTGTGCCATATTCTATTGGTTAGAAGAAAGTTAGCAAGTCCAGCCTGCAGCTAAGGGGAAGGAATCACACAAAAGAGTGAAAACCAGGAGGCAGAGATTATGTGGGTCATTTTAGAGTCTATCTACTTCAACCTCCTTTCCCAGACTCCCTTGCAGCTAGATACGACCATGTGACTAAATTCTAACCAATAAAATATAAGCAGAAGTGTTGTGGTGGATTTCTGAGAAGGCCCTTTAAAAAATGAGACAGAATGCTCTTTCTCTTTCTTGCAGTCTGGAACATAATGGCTTGAGCTTTGACCATGAGATGACCATGAGCTGACCTTAGGAACAGAAGTCAGGGCCAAAAACAAGGCTGAATCTTTTACTAGCCTGGGCTGCATGCCTCAGGAGTCTTTCACATGAGTGCTTTAAGCTGATGAGTTCAGTACTGTTACAGCTGAGCCCAAATCTATGCACTGCAATGTTATTAGTCCTATTGTATGGAGAAGAAAACTGAGATTCATAGGTACATAAAACTTATCCAAAGTCAAAAGCAAGTGATTGGTTGAGGCTAGTCTTCACTTCCAATTTGTTTCCTTATAAATCATATCTTTCCTTCAGTCCTTCTAGAGAAAGATCTTGATGGCAACAGTGGTGGTGGTGGTAGGTCATCTGGAACTCCTGCTCCATCTTTCAGACAATTTCCACCATGTGAATTCGAGCAGGAGACAGGGTGGCATGTGATAGCAACATGGCAGAATAGTCCCTTTAGTAGGGCAGGAAGCAAAGATCGCTGGTTTTATTCTTCACGCTCCCTGGTTCTCCTGTGGGGACACTCAGCAAGGAACACTGTGGATGAGGAAATCACTGGTTTGGGAAGCAGTCCCAATTTCAGAGTAAGTGATAGGAAAGGTTGGGATAAAGAACAAAAACTCTGAAAACCAGGTGGTTGGGAAAAAACCGGGACTGCGTCGGAAGGCAGGTAGTGTTGTCTTGGGCAGGGCCCTTAGTGATGTTCTCTTAAAGGAGAGACTGGCAGGCAGAAAGCCCTAAGGCACAAGGCCACTTCTCTCCTTTACCCTCCTCTCCCCTGCCTCTGCTCCCCTCCCCTCTCCTTCTCCTGCTCCCCTCTCTGGAAAAGGTCCTAATCAGATTCCCAGAGAGTAGTGAGGGACGATCTGGCTGACACATGGCATCTCCGCACCTGGGAACTCCAGCGCCAGCCTCAGGACCTACCAACTTCTGCGCACCTGCTCCAGGGTGAGGACTTGCCTCTCCTCCCATTCCCTGACCTGACCCGTGGCAGCACCTTCTCAAGGACTTGAGCTGGTTAACAACCCCGAGTCTGCCTGAATGAATGCAGAAAGGCTTGTCGTCAGCTTCTCAGTTTGCCATAGGTCAAAGACCGACCATTGTCAGGAATCGCGAAAGACTTTATGAAGCTCAACTTAGTATTTCCCTGTTTTTAAATTTTTATCATTTGTTTTTAATTTTTATTTATTTATTTTTGTTGTACTGGGACTCAAACCCAGATCCTCAGGCCTGCTAGGTAAGTGTTCTACCACCACGCTACCTCCCCAGCCCCTTTTTATTTTGAGCCAGGGTCTCTGAGTTGCCCAGGCTGGCCTCAAACTTGCAATCAGCCTCCTGCCTCAGTCTTGCAAGTAGCTGGGATTACAGGTGTGTACCACTTCATCTGGCCACACTTCTCTTTGCCTTTTTGTACTAGTTCAGTTACTATGAGGTGTGATCAGAAAATATGGCAAATGTTTAAATTTTTTAAAATTACAGTAAAAGAATCATTGCTATTAATCCCTCTCAAAATACTCTCCCTCATTTCAAACACACTTATCCTCTCACTGTTGCTACTTTCTGAAACAGTTCTAAGTCTTTTTTATGCCTTCGGTTGTGCTGTTGTGGCTGCCTCGATGTCCTGAATTGATTCAAAACGTTGACCTTTCATGGTTGTTTTGACTTTGGGGAAGAGCCAGAAGTCACATGGGGCCAGATCCGGTGGATAAGTTGGATAAGGACATGTCATGGTGTTATTACAAGCCTGCCTTTCTGTTGGATGGCACTCAGCAGTTGCATCCACTGCGTTTTTTTTTTTTTAATCACACCTTGTAAAGACACTCATAAAAGCAGACTTCCAGAACTGCTTCAGAAAGTGACAAGAACGATGGGATAAGTATGTTTGAAGCAAGGGTGAATACTGTGAGGGTGATTTAATGGCAATGTATATTTTATTGTAATACAGTTTCTAATTCAAACATTAACCATTGGGCTGGGGATTTAGCCCAGTGGTTAGAGTGGTTGCCTAGCAAGCCTAAGGCCCTGAGTTCGATCCCAGCACCAAAAAACAAACAAACAAACAAAAAACATTAACCATATATTTTGATCACCCCTTGTATTGATGCCTCCTACTTTTGGTCTTGTACACACTAGCAAACTCTTCACATTCTGCAGTACCCTTCCTTTATCCAACTATTCCCTATGTTAGTCTCAGTTTTTATGGTGGCAAGTACTAGACACATAACTCCAACTAAAATAAGAAAGGGGGCTGTGGTAATACATGCCTATAATCCCAGCACTTGGGAGGCTGAGGCAGGAGGATTTATTTGAGTTCAACCTGGGCTACACAGTGAGTTCAAGGCCAGGCTGGACTTACATAGCAAGACCCTGTCTCAAAAAAAAAAAAAGTAAAAAGATAATAAAGGAGGCCATGCTTTACTATAATATTTTAAAAAATATAAACAATCACCATATTTTCTGATCATATCTCTAGTAACTGTAAACTAGTACAATGAGGCAGAGAGAAGTGTAGCTGGGTAAAGTGGTGAACAGCCATAATCTCGGCCTTTTGTGAGGCTGGAGCAGTTGATCTGTGTAACCAGAAAGGCCAGGTGGATCTAGCACTGGGTACACATGGACCCACACGTGGCTGCCATCCATATACCCCCAAATAGTGGTGTAGCTATTGCTTGTGTCACTACAGGTGGTCACTCTTTCAATTTGCTGCCCTCCAACATATCTGAATATGTTAACCTATTTAAATAGAAAATTAATGTATAGAGAAAAACATTCATATTTCAGTGTACTCGAATCTTCATGGTGTTAAATGGAGTAAATTGTTACACTATAATTTTCCTTTTGCCCAATCATGCCACCCCAAAAATGCACCACCTGCAGTGGACCCCCCCCAGCCACACCCCCTTCCCTCACACTGAGTTGTCCTCCTTTTCTCCTACAGCAAATGGGTTCTTAGTGTGGACTAAAAACCCCAGATCCTATCCCACTTCCAGCATTTTCCACTGGGCAAGGGAGTCTTCCCAGCAGCCTCCATCTGTCTAGGAAAGACTGGCCTATCTGGATCACATGTCCCCCCAGAATGCAAGGGGGCCTTCTGATTGGCTGGCCCTGGGTCACATGAGCACCTCCCTCTGCTAGGAGGGTGGGGTGGTGTGAATGTCAGGCCCTAGTTGAATCACATCAATAAAGAAGTTCAGCTCAAGGAAATGGCGCGCTTCCAGAAAAGCAGCAGCCATTTCCAGTTCAGTGCAACATGGCACATTTATGGGTGAAGGGTTTCCTGTGCACGTTTGCAAAACCCACTCCCCTTCACATGCAGGCTGCAGATGGATCTCAATGCATGGCCACTTCTGCATCTGGATGGGGATCCTTCCCCTCCCTCTGTACTCCCAGCCTGCTTGTCTTCCTGACACACTCACCTCACTTTCCTGCCTGCTTTTTTTGGGATAAAGGCCTTAACCACCAGCTAATGAAGGTCCTGGACCAGGTCCTGCCATTCCTTCTCCCTCCAGGATGCATCTAATAGAGAGTGTGCTTTGTCCCTCATGGAGTGGGAGGCCCCTCTGCCCCGCCACATTTGGAAAATGGAAGAGCCGCTGATGAGCCAGGCTGCCAATTCCAGATGACGTTTGTCTTTCGACCCAGCAGGCAGAGTGGCAGCTAAATGCAGAGCCACAGCCGGATGTAGACAGTTGTTGGCCACCATGAGGAATGAGAGGAGGGTGTGCAGGCTCCATTTGTCCTCCGTGGCAGAAGGCCTCAGTGTGCCTCATATGCTTGACATGTCCCGGGTCTACCTGAGAGACGCTAGGAATAAGCTCCCCATGATTTTGAAATATATACATTTCTCTATAATTAACATGTAATGGTGATACATATTTATGGGGTCCAGTGTGACATTTCAACACATATATACCTCATGTAAGGATCAGATTGCGTAACTGACACACTGATCACCTTGAACATTTATCATTTGTCTGGAGAATCTTTAAAATCCTTTCTACTAGCTACTTCCAGATATATACAATCAATTGTTGTCGACCATATTTATCCTACTGTGGCTGCAACAGAACATTAGAAGCGGTTCCTCCCACCCAGCTGCTACCCCGTACCTGTTAACCCATCTTCTCTTCATACTCCCTCCTGGTGACTTTTCTCACAAAAATGCCTGGGCCATAAAATAAAGTACCCTTTCTCAAAGAACTTGATGACATCGGTGTCTGTTCACAGCGAACTTCAGGTGGCTGGGAGTCCAGGTCAAGAGGCTGTGACCACCCGAGAACTCCCAGTGGCTCCACCACGGTGCTATGGAGTGGATCGGTGTCCACGGCTGTTACTGTTCTCTCACTGTTGCAGAGAGCCCAGGGCCCTGCTCCTAAGAAGTCCAGGTCTGTGCCTCAGAAAAGAGACCTGTGAGCATCCTTATATGCAGAAGCAATGGTGGCACATTCCGAATCTCTCATTTCTTTCTTTCAGGGCGGTGCCACCCCCTTCCCAATTAGCCTGTCAACCAGATGGCTTAAAGGAGCAGCTGTCTTTGATAACCATAGTCAAGGTCGTTGTCTTCAATCTAGCCACACCTTCTGCTCACCTGCGAGGAAGTAAAGGAGGTGCACATAGGGAAGGGGGGAGCTGGTCCTCCATGCCATGTGTCACCTCCTGGCAGGTGCTGGGACCCCCGTTGGTGTCTAGGCCCTGATCTGAAACCCTCCTTTTGTCCCGTGCCCCCACTGCCCCTGTTTCTGACAGTAAAGTCATGTCTATGTTCAAGAGTTCTTTTTAAAAATGTTTTTTTGATTTTTTTTTTCTTCTCTCTTTTTGGTGCTGGGGTTCAGAAGGAAGCAGCAGAGAGGGGCAGAACCTTCTGGAGTCTCAGCTGAATCTTCCTTCCCCACGGAGGGACATTTGCTTCCCGAATGAAGCTGTTTCTCGGCACACTGGTCTATTTTTGCAGTGCAGCCGGCTGCCCCATGCCAAGGTTTCTTACCGCAAATAGAACTTCTGGAAGGGCCTGCTGGTTTCCTCTGGGCTTTCAGACACCTCTTCACATTTCACTTGGCTTCCCTTCCCCATCCCCAAAAGGAAATATTTGGAGTCTCTTCTGTTTCATTGTTGTTTCCGGCACCTTTTGAGGCTCTCCGGGTGTCCCTTCCAGGTGGCTGCACCCCACCTTGCCCTTTGGCTCTGGCCTCTGGCGCACCCCTCCACCACCCCAGGGAGCTGAGCCCAGGTCCCAGGGGAGCCGGAACGCCAGTCTGGATCCCCGAGTGAGACAGCAAAACAGAGCACCGGAGCCCCCACTGGTTCTCCCTCCCCTGTATTCCCCCAGCCTTCCAAGTGCCCCTGGCCCCACCTGTCATTCAAGACAGGATTTGAGAATTCACGACACTAAACGTCATAGGCAAGTGACATACAACTGAGACACTTATGAGGGGATGCCTGGAATCTGAATGTTCCAGAAACAATTCCTAAGGGTTAAAGCAGGTGGAGGAAAAGAAAAGACCATTTCACTGGTTCGCTAGGCAATGCCAACCAGGCAAGAGCCAACATGTGGTCGAGACTGGCTTTGAAACAGGGTCCAAAGAGAGGAAATGCAGGGAGAAGCCATTTCTGGAGGCACTCAGAGCTTTGAAAGGTTCCAGAACAACAACAAACCCAATCATCTGCAAGGCTCCCACATAAGTGACTTGACTCTTGTCAGGCAGTGCGGCTGTTGGGAGCAGACACTCTGGCACATAGACAGGACTCACATTTCAGTTCTGCCATGTGAGCTGTATGACCTTAGGATGTTTCTAACTGTTCTAAGCATTTGCTTTCCCTCTACAGAGCAAAAAAGGGGTAATAATAACATGCCCAGTACTTTAAAAAAAAAAACAAAAAACCTCTTGGTACGAACAACAAGTGCATACAAGAGTAGACCCTGGTAGAATGACATTTTTCACAGGGGCCATGTTATCCAAAATTAAGACACGATCAATTTCAGAAGTGTGCACTCTTAATGTGAATAAGAAATGGAAATGACATTTCCCTTGGATTGGCTCCCAGCCCTCGCGATTTGGGCATGACCAAGTGTGGTACATTTCCCTAGATCAATGGCTCCAAAGCTTGTGTAGACACCAGAATCCTCCAGGGGCCACGTTTCCACGCTGCTGGGCCCCAGCCCTGCAGCTTCTGACTCCACAGCGCTGGAGCAGGGTCCAGGCATGCACACTGCTGACTAGACTGCAGGTGAGCAGACAGCACTGGACTGGGCTACACTTTCAGAATAGAGAGCTTCAAAAATGAGATCACAGACCCTGTGTCTACCTCTTCCTGCAGGTGGAGGTCTTGTTCTGGCCTTCCATTGCCTTCTCTGCAACTGTTTTAAAAACGTTTGATTTTAATTGTACATGTTTATGGGGAAGTGTGATAGTCTGACGTATACAATGTATACAGTGATCAAATCAGAGTAATTAGCATTTCCAGCTCTCTCTTTGTGAAGCAAACCTTGGAACTCTCTTCTAGTTCTTTATCCAATGTATAACAAACCAATGTGAACTACAGTTATCCTGCTGTGCTGGAGCACACTGAATGTCCCCGCTGTAATTGAATTGATTAGCTGCTCACGAGGTGGGCGTTCTGGAGACTGCAGCTCAGGATTTGTAGTCCTCTGGCAGGTGCCTAAATTAGAACACAACTTGGCAATGTGTATCAAGAGCCTTTAAGCTGTTTCTGCTCCCTGATGCTGTAATCTCCCTTCTGGGAAGCCAGCACTTAAGGATCAGTCCAAGCATTATGGTAGCTCAGGGTGTTGAGAAGGGCAGGGCAGCAGAAGGCAACCATAGTTAGGCACCTGGGCATGTAGTCATGCTGGTGTTGGAATTCCAGCTTTACTACTGACTGTGGCCTCCAGTGCAACCTACTGAACCTGCCTGGGCTTCAGTTTTATCCTCAAACGGGAGTGATATTATCTATACTTCAGGGTATGTATGCTTTAAAAAGTGCAAGGTGACGCTAGCCTTGGGTGCAGCTCAGTGGTAGAGCACTTGCCCAGCATGTGTGAGTCCCTGGGTTTGATCTCCAACACTGCAAAGAAAACCAAAAGTGAAGTGCTTAGGACAGAGTACGCATTTTCTATTACTATCATAGGAAAAACACATGGTGAATAAGGGAAGTTACTTTTGGAAAGCAAGGATTACATCCCAGAAGTAGAGTTTGATTTATAATGGAGGAAAGTTCTAGAAAGCAGGGGCACGTGTTTTCAAGGAGGAAGATCTTAGTGCTTCCCAGTGACGGGAATGCCAGGACATGAGGAAAGGCAGTGGGGAGAGGGTACACCACCTGCAGGTGCTGCCTGTCCTCTCCTGTGAAGCAGGGCAGGGGAGGAGACTAAGGCCCCAAAGGACAGAGTCCTCTGGGCCTAGATCTGGGCAATCGCAGTCTAGAGTTTCAGCACAGGCCAGTGCTGCCTCTGCTATGTGGTTTCTCCAGACCCTGCTATTAGCGCTGGAAACTCAGATGCTACCGGCCTTAGCACTGGAAACTCAGATGCTACCGGCCGAGAGTCCACATGGCAGTGAGGGAATGGAAACGGGAGACAATGCAGGCTCTGAAGCCATGCGGGGCACACCCACTACACCGTCCAACCAGGACCTGAGGACTTGCTGACTCACACTCACTCAGGCAGATAAAATCTTCTGATGATGGAGAACCGAGAGGCTTGTAAAGACAGCAGAAACACCCATCGGGCTCTCCGCTTTCTCCCATTTAGACCTTGCCTCCAAAAGCAGGGCAAACACCTCAGCCTTGAGTCACCACCTTTGATAAGGCAGTTGGCAAGCACCGTACTTTGTGACCCTGTGCAGTTTCACCCCAGGCAACAAGAGAAGCACAACCTGTGTGGCAGGAGTCCTTCCTGAGTGATGAGAACCACTCTAAGTTCCCAGACTCTGGGTGATGAGCCACAAGCGGCTGTGTGAACCGGACCATGGTGCAGCTCGGTGAAGCCACCCACTACCACGCAAAGACAAACAGGGAGCCACATCTGTCTCAGTGCCACTGGCAGCCGAGATTCCACCCTCCGACCTCCGAGGACCTGCAGGGGCCATGGGGTGGGACAGCCCTGCCCCTCTCCCCTAGTGCCTAAGGGCTGGTGACTGGCTCTCCGGCAGGTATGGACCCTAGCAAGATCTTCCCATGGAGAAGCAGCCCGGGCCCCGTGGCGTGCTGCGGAGTTCCTGCCTTCTTCCCAAGGATCCCTGCAAATCCAAGCTTGCATAGAGAGGCAGGGCACTCTGGCTTCAAGCTTTCTGCTCTAGTCCTTCCCTATGTTCTCACTTTTAAAGAAGACCAGCATGAAGATCCACTCTTCTTATGAAACACAGATTACTCCCCTCATCCATGATAAAAGGCTCCTTTTTTTTTTTTTTCTTGAGGTGCTAGGAATCAAACTCAGGGCCTTGTGTTTGCTAGGCAAGTACTCTACCACTGAGCTAAATCCCCAACCTCCCTGTTATCCTCTTTTTGACAAGAATTGTCTGAGTCAAATATGGTGGTGCATACCTGTTATTTCAGCTACTCCAGGAGGCTGAGGCAGGAGGATAGCAAATTTGAGGTCAGTCTGAGCAACTTAGTGATCCTGTTCTAAATAACAATTAGAAGGGCCGGGGAGGGGCGTACAGTTCAGTGATAGAGCACCCCTAGCCACACACACACACACACACACACACACACACCTGAAACATATCCAGTTTAAAAAGACCCTCTCAGTTAGGTCCATGCCTGTAAAACCAGCACTTTGAGAGTCTGAGGCAAGAGGATCGAAAGTTGTGCTTAGCTTAGACAACTTAGTAAGACCCTGTCTCAAAAAGTAAAAAAAGGACTGGGGGTGTAGGCTCTGGGTTCAATTCCCAGTACCATGACAGACAGACAGACAGACAGACAGACAGACAGACAGATAAAGATAGATAGAGACAGACAAATAACCCTGTTGGTTGGGGAACCTGTATCATTTTTACCAGGTCCAGCCAGCATCAAGAACTTTCTCAAGCTCAAGTTTATGGCATGACCAGAAAAAGCAAGAACCTGACATAGAAACAGACAAATGGTTAAGACAAACCAACTGCTGTTAGCAGGAACCAGATGACTCGGAGGAGAAGGTGGCTCCCAAGCAGCAGAAACACGAACTGCCTCCAGGTACTCTATTTCTCCTCCTCAACAAATGCACAGATTTACTCCATGAATCACTGGGAATAAAAGAAAAGATTTCAGGTGAAGTAACTGAAGGCATGAGATTTAAAAAAAGTTATCTAAAAAGACTGGACTCTTTTTAACATTCAGTGGTTTCCCAGGTCAGGAAAGGGTGGCTTGGCCCGGCTGTAGCAGCCACTAAGTGCTCCATTTTCCTCTTGAAGGTCAAGGTAAGTGCTGCAACACTGTCCATGTGGGAAGTGCATGCACAGAATGACGAGTCTTCCCTCGCTGCTATCCAGAAATAACAACACACATTTAAAATCCACACTCGAGACCCACACTTGAGACCCAACATTTGTGTGTGTGTGGTATTAGAATTAAACCCAGGACCTTCGGATGGAGCTGCATCCTCAGCCATTTTTATTTTTCACTTTTAGACAGGGTCTTGATATGTCACTAAATTGCCCGATTTTGGATCAAACTTGCAATCCTCCTGCCTCAGCCTCCCAGAGTGCTGGGATCACATGTGTGTGCCACTGAAACGGCTACAGATTTTTTACTAAAGCATCAAAACAATTTAATAGGAGTCTAAAGCTGGTGCTGGAATGACTGCACATTCCTACAGAATGAAGGAACCTCGGCTCCAGTCTCAGACAATAAACAAAAAGGCCATTTCACATCCATCAGACTTACATATAAATGCTAAAACTAGAAAACTTCTAGACAAGTATGGAAGAATGGCTACTGTTTTGGGGAATCTTAGGATACAGAAAGGAAAAATTGATTAGACTTCTCCAAAGTTAAAAGAAAAAACTTCTGCCCAGTAAAGGGTACTGTTAAGAAAATAAACAGTCCGTGAATCAGGAATAAGTATTTGCAAAATAAGTATCTGACAAAGGACCAATGTCCAGAATATGTAATAAACTTCTACAACTTAATACTAGAGAGACAAACAGCCTGATAAAACAGGGGCAAGATAATTGAGCAGGGGCTTCACAAAGTAAGGTAAATGTGATCAGAGACTTGAGTTAGACTGCCAGGAAACACTGCACACCCCTTAGGATGCTGACAGCTGACACACAACACCAGCAGTGCCAGGCAGGGAACTGCCGTGTGCACAGGCTGCTGGTGACATTGTAAGTGACCAGCACTCTGGGGAAAGAGCTGACAGTTTCTTATAAAACAAGACCCTCCTTAGTATGTACATACTCTTTAGTATCTAAGGCCCCAAATTAAAGACTTTTGTTCTCAAAATTAAGACGTATATGGGCATATTCATAGAAATTTTATTCATAATAGCCCCCGCATGGAAAGAGCTCAGGTATTGGTCTTTTCGAGAATGGCTGAGCAAACATTGGGATATGCATGCTCAACAATAAAAACACTCAGAACCCTAGCAACCTGGGATGCTGAGGCAGGAACCCAAGCTTGAGGGAGGTTGGCAACTTAACAAGAATTTATCTCAAAAAAAAAAAAAAATTAGGAGTTGGGGATTTAGCTGAGGGGAAGAGCACTTGCCATGCATGTTCAAGCTCCTAGATTCAGTACCACAAAAGTAAAATAAAAATATAAAGGATGATGCACATACAACTTGGATGACTCTTTTCAAAGACATACTGAGCAAAAGGAGGCTTAACCTTGTTGAATGTCTTTTCTTGGCACCGGGGATTAAATCCAGGGTCTCATGCATCCTAGGCAAGTATTCAGAGCTATATCCCTGGGCCCTGCTTATACCATCTTGAGTACTGACTTGCTGGTTCTATTTTCATGAAATTTTAGAAAACCTGTGAAAAAATTCAGGCCTTTGCATGCCTCTGGGGATGAGGGAAGTGGGACAAGGGTTCAGTGGGAAGAGGCAGAAAGGACTCTTCCTAGGTGGCAGCAATGGTTTGTACCTTGACTGCTGGGATTTATTTACTGGTAACTTATCAAATGGTAATTAAGAGTTGAGTATTTTGGCTGGGGATTTAGCTCAGTGGTTATAGTGCTTGCCTAGCAAATGCAAGGCCCTGAGTTCAATCCCCAGCACCAAAACAAACAAACAAACAAAAACACACACACACAAAAACCAAAAACAAAATGAAGAGTTGAGTATTTCCCTACAAGTTTTACTCCTACAGACCTCCAAATATAAACAAATGCTAAACTCTGGCTGTAACAAGCATGAAGTACTTGGGAAGAAGAATCCAATGAAGTTTGCAACTTAGTAATGCGTCAGGAAATAAATTGATGGATGCATGGATGGCAGAGGGGTGGCTAAACTGCTTTATAACAAACCAAATATAGTAAGATGGTGACTATATTATGGGGGTGAGTTGATGGGTGCTCACTGAGCACTACTCTTTATGTCCTGTCAACATTTTATGTTGAGGGGAAGACTGGAGAAATGCAAACACAAAGGTATAAAATGAGCAAAGCCAGTGTTTCATCTCCACCCCAGCTCCTAAATCCAAGATTATGAAACTGTTCTCAGGGATATATAGGGTTCTATTCCCACCACTGCTATAGGTTTGGCTACAATATTCAAGAAGATGCCAAACCGAAGTCCCATCACAATAATATGTCCCTGGGCTCAGCATTTGGAAGACAGAGGCACCTCTCTAGGGTTTTATGCTCAATAGAAATGTCAAGAAATCTTGGTGTGAACCAAGTCTGGGGGCACATGCCTGTAATCCCAGCTACTCAGGAGGCTGAGCCAGGAGGATTACAAGTTTGAGGCCAGCTCGTCCAAAACATAAAAGCCTAGTGTGTATGTATAGAAGAGGAAGGGGCTGACCCAGTTCACTTTTTTTGTATTATTTGATGCAGTTGGGAAAACAGAGGTTGGTCGTATGGGAGGGTGCCCTGAGTACTTAATTCTAAACCAAATTCCACTGACTATGGCTGTGTAAGCTCCAGCTGACAGAAGTACATACAATAAAGATTTCAGGTCAAAAATATCATCTTCAAATTCACTGGATACTCGAGCGTGCTGTGTATTTTACATGAATTCACTGAATCCCCACAAACATCCTGTGAGGTGGGTGGGTCTATCATCCTGATTTTATGAAGGAGGCAGCTGAGATCCTGTGAGGATAAGTAATATGTGCAGAGTAAATAGCTGGAACTGGTGCAAAGTTCCCTGAGGTCCTGGAGAACCCTGCCGGCTCCTCCCTGAAGACAGCAGCAAGGATGCAGCCTGTGTGTCTGCAAAGCTCTTGAGCAGGGAGCAGGAAGCTGGCTTCAGAGCACAATGCAGACCCTCCTTACCACAGGGCAAGCAGCTTCCCTCTCCCTCCCAGGCAAGACTACAAAGCACAGATTTGTCACTTGCCGCCCAAGGCTGTTCACATCTGTGCAAACCCGTAGTCTTGGGTCAGTTTCCCTTCTTTTTCTTTTTCAAAAGAAATCAATGGAGAGCAAAATAAAACCAAAGATAGCTAACAGGAAGTAGGGTGATCTTTCTCAAATGTGAAGAAGAAAAAGGGAATTAACATGTGTTATATACATGCACCCAACCCCCCCCAAGAATGTAAATGTATACTAATAAAAAGAAAAAAAGAAAACTCCATGTGTAGTCCAAAAAAAGAAAAGAAAGAAATGTAAGCCCTGCCTGAAGTCTGAGGACTTAGCAGAGCCTGCAGCTCCCCAGCCCTCCCTGTTCGGATCTCCAACTATGGCAGCATTGGAGGGTGGGGCCTCCCTCCTGCCCAGCCTGAGTTTGAACCTCAGTGTCCACAGAGCTCCAGGGAAGGCAGAGGGGCAGGAGGTGAAGGGGAAGATTAAGAGGCTCCTGACTGGGGAAAGTGTCTTAGACAGGTGAGGCCGGACAATAAATTCCAAGGGATTCCAGTGTAAGTTCTGTGGCCCCAATCCCTCCCACCATCCTACATGGCCAGCGGTCCCCAGTGCTCAGCTCCAGCACCAGGTGTGACCCATTGAGGCAGGTACATCGGCAGACGTAAAAATAGGGGAAAACCCACAAACACTGGGCTCAGTTACTCACCAGCTCCCTTTAGGGGTGAGAAATCAATCTATGTACAGTGTGAGTACGTCATTCACTTATTAGACAGAGAAAGCACCACGGTTCTATGAAAACTTCTTTAATTTTATCTTTTGGAAATACATTTTCATCCTTATTTCCACAATACAAAATGTTAAGTATCTAACAGTGATCTTTCCGAAGCAGATCTACTGAAGGAGATCCATGACTTTTCTTTCTTGCTGTTGTGATCTGTTGACAGAAACGGCTGATACTTGTAGCTTTGTCATGATTTCACTTGCACACACGCATGTATGGACACGTCACTGCAGCTCAAACACACGCAGGAACACATAACAGAAAGAACAACCAGGCGCAGACACGGCAAATTGAACACAGCGCTCATGTAAGAACAAACATCAACTCTTACCCAGGCACCCCCATGAGAAACTCATTGTCTTACGAAAATAACTCTACATAAATATGCCCAAAGGCCAAGGCATGTGCTAAGACAGGGTCTGACACCGGGAGGCCTCTTCCTGCTGGGAAGACAAGCTTGAACATGAACTACTTTCAGGCAGCGATGGTGGGAAGTGCAGGACACATCGGTTTCCCACTGGGAGACGGTGACCACCACCAAAAGTGTCCCACAGCCTGAGCAGCAGGGCAGGAATGAGCACCTCTTTATGCAGGAGAGTTCAACCCCAGATCTGTGATCAGAGCACCCATAACGCTGGCTCTTCTGGACAGTCACAGCCGGCTTCCCCAGCAGGTGGATTCTCACACACTAATTCATGGCAGGAACGGTCTCACACGAGCAACAAATGATTAAATGATTAATAACGCACATGTTCACAGCAGCCTACAGCTGTGGCGTGTGTCAAGAGTTACTTTACATTAAAAAGGAAAAGAGAAACACAGCCACAAAAATAAAAATTGGTCTTTTTGGGAGACGTCCTTGGTCTTAAACCCCTCCCATACCACATTTGATTAAACTCAGTATGGCTTCCAAATGTGCTGGCTGGCTCTCTCGCAGCCACAGCCCCAACAGTCTGCTTCTCTCTGGCCTTGGTTACCACGTGTCGGGCACTTCGAAGAGCTTGGCAGGGCTGACCGCGACGTTTCCTGGGGGGAAGGAGAAAGAAGTATGAACTACAAAAGGACAGCCCTGTGGAGAGAACGCATCAGGCCAGCATAGAGATGGACACCCTGTGCTGCTGCTACAGGCAGCTTCAGACAGGCGGGCAGGGAGGGGCTGGCTGCACAGCTGCCCACAGCTGCAAAAACCCACAACTGGGCCCTGACTGTGAACAGCAGTGCCCAGCAAATGAAAACCTCACAGGTAGTGCTAGTGCAGCAGCTCCCCAACCTGAGGTCCGGGTGCTTCTATTTACTTATTTTACAAAACTTTACATGTAACATTCCCGGTGCAGCTCTCCCTGTACACACAGTTTTTGCAATCATACTGGGTCATTAATTCATGTAATCTTCATGGCTATCGCGATCCCCGCTCCAAGACACCAAAGAAGCGAGGGATGCAACCAGTCTCACGGCCAGCCAGTGGTGAGGGGTGTTTGGATCCACCTTCAGCACCAGGACCCCTGCCAAAGCCCAGGGACCTGGGTCTCTCCACAGTGCGGCAGCTGCATCTGCAGAACAAACCTTCAGGGAGTCACAGGGTGGAAGGAAAGGCCAGTGGGGTTCCAGAGGTCCCAGGGTGCAAAAGCAGTTGTAGCTTTGTCCAAGTCAGCAACATTGGCCAAGTCCCTCCTCCGGGACTGCAGAGATATTTCAGATATAGTTTCCCCGTCTTTTCTGTTCATGAGTTCTGCAACAGCAGGAGCGGTGGCAACACAGCTGGGCAGGGGGACACCGCCATTTGGACCTCAGTGAGCGCGACTGAGCTGAGGAAGCACGCAGCAGCCCTGGCCCACTGCATGCACACTGCCAGCACCGCTGAGGCCTGCAGCAGCGGCAGGGAAACCCAGCAGCGCCTCCGCCCCAGCTGCTCACACGCCAAGGTCGCAACGGGAGAGGAGTCCTCGGTGATGCCCCAGAAGGGGAGAGACTGCTACATACAGCAGGACACCACTCGGGCTGAGGGTTGCAAACAACAGAGATGTGTAAGGGCACGAACGTCCGCTGGAATCCCCACTTTTGATCCCTTACTGCGACGAGATCTGGAGACTCAGGCTGAGGAGACCACAGAAGTTTACACAGCAGTGTTCCACCCTGTGTCTCCTCACCATGTTGAACATGCATATCCCACACCTGACAACGCCCACAAGACTACTCCTGAGAAGTGAAGATGAGCAGGGAGATGATCCATGTGAAGACTCACATGAGCTAGTTAGAAAAGGAGTCAAGGTGATTTTTTAAAAACACCCTTCTCAGCTGAGTGTGGTAGTATGCACCTGTAATCCCAGTACTTGGGAGGCTGAGGCAGGAATATCCCAAATTCTAGGCCACGTTGGGACATAGCAAGTTTAAGGTCAGTTTGGACTAGCAAAATCCTGTACCCCCACAAAACAAAAAAGGTAAAAGCTACAAAGCTGAAAAATGAACGACTGGAGTAAGTTAAAACCAGCTGAGAAAAAAAAAGAAGGTAAATTGCTAAAAGCAACTGTACTGCAAATGCTTGCAATTTGCACCTGCCATTAGCTGAGATGTGTGTGAGCTTGGCTGGGAGGCAGTATTCCAACAGGAAGTTCGGACTCCGTGAAGAGGTGGTCAGAAACAATGGAATAAGCAAAAGTTTTGGAATAAGTAAAAGCTTGCTAATTTTACTAGATGGATGACTCTGAGCAAGTTTCACTGGCTCATCTATAAAATGGACCTCACATCACTTTATGTTGTATAGGATTCTGTAATACAGCAAAGTTCCTGGGTAGGGTGCAATGAACATTAGGACCCTTCCCTTTATCACTGAGGTCCCTGACATTGAATGTAGTTGTCTCCCAGGAAGCCAGCAGCACACAGTCAAAACACGCTAGTTTCTTAAAGGTGCAGCTGCAGAGCAAGAATTATGTGTACAGAGGGACCAAAATGTGGGACACCCTGAGCAGAGAGGAAGTGAAGGTCATGGCAAGGCCTTTTTCTTGCACCTTCCAGAGGGAGGATCCCAGCCCATCTCAAAGCTAGGGCCTAAGGAGCTATGGCCAGCTTTCCAGAACTCACTTTCACAGTCCTATTTGATAAGAGTGTAAAGAATCATTTAGGAACAATTTTTTTTTTTAGACGGGTACTTTATCTATTTTTGTTTGGGAGGGGACCAGGATCACCATGTAGTTCAGACTGGCCTTAAACTTGCTATATCCCAGGCTGGCCTAGAACTTCAGATACTCCTGCCTCAGCCTCCCAAGTGCTGGGATTGTAGCACCTGCCCCCTGCTATTGGTAAGCTTTAATTCATACCTTACATTACAAAGATTAACATGGGCTATAAACTTAAATGTAAAACCTTAAAACTGTAACACCATCAGGGAGAAAATACAGGAGAAAATGTTTGCAACCCAGTGTCAGGCAAAGGTATAATGAACTTAGATATGTCACCAAAGGTATAATCCAAGAAAACCTTGATAAATTGGAAAGAGCCACAGTGTGGAAGAAAACATCAGTGAAACACTCAAAAGGACTTGTACCCTGAATCTATAAAGAGTCTCAAAACTTAGTAAGAAAACAAGTAATCCAATGAAAAAAATGGGCCAAAGATTTGAACAGACATGTCACCAAAAGAATGTTGTGGATAGAAAATAATCATGCAGAAATATGCTTGACATCAGGTGTCATTAGGGAAATACAAACCAAAGCCACAATGAGATCACTGTACATCTGTTAAAATGAGTCCAACAATAAGAGAAAGGCGACATCAAATATTAGTGAAAGTGCAGTGACTGGAGCCCTCAGACCTGCAGGTGGAAATAAAAAACAATGCCCCCAAAAGCCATGCTGGAAAACTGTGTGCCACTTCTGAAAACTGTGTGACAATTTCTTATGGGGTTACGATATCCCCAGTTACAGTATGATCCAACAATTCTACTTCTAGGCCTAAAAGAAATGAAAACTAAAGTTCACATAAAAACCTGACCACAAGTATTTAGAAGAACTCACTGGGCGTGATGGCACAGTAATTCCAACACTTGGGAGGCTGAGGCAGGAGGATCATTCTGAGTTCGAGGCCAGCCTTAGCTACAGAGTGAGTGCAAGGTCAACCTGAACTACATAAGAAAACCCTGTCTCAAAAAACCAAACCAAACCAAACCAAAGCAAAACAAAAACGTTTATAGGAAGGTGATTTTCATTTGCCCAAAACTGGCAACAACCTAAATGTCTTTCAATCAGATAGTCATACATCCTTAAAATGGAATGCTAGTCAGTAACACAAAGGAATGAACTAAGGATTCATACAGTAACATGAATCTCAAATGCACTATGCTAAATGAAAGAAGTTAAATGAAGGAATCAAAAGGTTACCTACTGTACAATTCCATTTACATGACATTATGGCAAAGGTAAAATTACAGTGATAGTAAATCACTGGTTGCTAGGATCCAGGGATCCAGAGAGGGGACTGAAAACAGACATGAGAAAATTTTCTGGGATGACAGAACTGTCCTATACCTTGATCACTGCAGTGGACATGACTGCACACATCTTTGCAGACTCACCAAAGTGTATACCGAAAGTGATGGCTTTCATCGTATGCACATTATCCTAATAAAATTAACTCTGCAAGAGACATTAAAATGATGTTTAACAATTCCAGCCAGGTGTGGTAGTGGGTACCTGTAGTCCCAGCTATTTGGGAGGCTGAGGCAGAAGGACTACTGGAGCCCACGTGCTAGAGACCAGTCTGGGTGACAAACTGAGACCCAATGTACTCCCAATCCCTCCAAAAAGAAAGAAAGAAATCTAATACAAATTTAATATGAACTATAATGCTGATAATTCAGATTATCTGACAAGAGTTTCCAGAATGTGTAGAAAAGAAGGCTGCATATTGTAGATACATAAGATGGTAGAGTAGCAAGTAAAAGGCAGAGTAAAGAAATTTGTTACTGAAGGATCCTCGGGGCAGCCACACAAAAGTTTTCCACTAGGAAAAGCTCATGAAGGCCCAATGGGGCAGATTTCCCACTCTAAGAAAAGCACGTTATCTGTACATAATATAAACTCAGAGTGGGGGGGCTGACAGGAAGCTCCAGGAGCTGCCAGGGGAACAAGAAGGATGCAGACGTGTACTTCTCATGCTGCCCCACAAGCCCAGCACCTGCCTTCTGTGCCAAATTTTAATAAAGTTATTATAAGGCTTCTTGGAAGGTTGCTGGACTTGTTTAGCTTGGTCACTCAGGTGACTGGCAGCCACAACTGTTGGTCTCATTTTTGACCTGTTACAGTATGAGGAGACTGCTGCTCTAAGAACATAGATTCTACGTTTTTATACCGTAACCCTAAGGGTTTAAACTTGAAAAGTTCAGCAAATTTGTCAAGACTCCAAAAACACTCATGGTTCCTGGCAAACACGTAAAGGTCTGATGTGGTGTGTTTTAAAGGACAGGGTACAAGATTTGGCTTGATGTATTTATTTGCAAGGCAAGAAATGTCTATGCACAGCCACTGTCTCTTCCTCTGGGCTGCCTCTCTGGACCCGGCCTAACCAGGAGCTGTTGGAACCTCCAGCTAGGGCACTGTTGACAGTGCTTCAAGGACGTTTGGTCAGTGCAGACAGTGTGCGCCCCTCATGTGGGGAGGATGCAAATTCTTGCAGAGGTGAGGCTGAGACTGGGGTTTCTTGGGCCCCCAGAATTCCATCTTCAGCTAGAACTGGTACATTACAGAAACCCATCAATTAGGCTTAGCCTGGGAAAATGACCACATTTCCTGAAGATGGTGCATCCCAGGCTAAATGGCATGCACTAGCTGTCCCTACTTCCAGTCACCACTAATCACAGTACACATACCAGGAGACTAGCACCACACACTCCTGGAAAACAGGAGAGAAACAATGTGATTAAGAGAAAAAATGTTAGCTGAGCAGCCAGTGTGCTCACAAAGTAGAAGCCCCTGAAGGGGAGAAACGGCTTTGTATTGGGGATTGAACTCTCGCAGTGCTGAGCTATATCCCCATCCCTTTTTTATTTTGAGACAAGGTCTCACTAAGTTCCTAAGGCTGCCTCGAACCTGCAGTCCTTCTAATGTAGACTCGGGGCAGCTAGGATTACAGGCCTGTGCCACCATGTGAGGCTTGCTAAGTGACTATCACACGACAGTCCAGAGCACTTGTCTCTGATCTAGAGCAGTGGTAAGACATGCCTCTGTGAAGAACCCTGCGCTTCCCTGAGAGTGTGGATGAATCTCATGACTCTGTTTGGAGCCAGAGGCCCCCACACTCATCAGCTCTGGCCTCTGAATTTGCACAACTTAACTATGGGCTTCAGTTTCCTCTCTGCAGCTGGGAAATAATGTCATCTAAGCTTCACTGTGTGTTTTAAGGGCCATGAAAATAATAAAAACACATTATCTGTACATAATGTAAACTCAGTTGCAGGGTGTGGTGGCGTATGCCTGTTGTTCCAGCACTCAGAAGGCAGAGGCAGGATTGCTGTGAGTTTGTGGCCAGCCTGGACTACAGAATGACTTCAAACCAAGCCTGAACTGTGCAGAGAGACCCTGTCTAAAAAACAATCTATACTTACGTCTCCAATAAATGGTTATTTCTTTTGCTATTTAGGTCATTACGCTATTTGTGAAGGGGTCTAGTATTTAACTTATAGTGGACCTTAGAACTCAAAATGTCTCACTAAGGAAATGACACTGTTCTGTGGCATTTGTGGAGCAGCGGTTGTCCCAGGTTGCTATGATATACCACCTCCCCCCATGCCCTCGGTCTTGCTACTTTTTCCTGGGGAAACCAAATCCCCAGAGGTGGGCCCTGCCTACCAGTCTCTCAGGCCCTCATGCCCAGTGCCTGCAGAAACTGGACAAGCGCCTGTCAGAAGTCTCTCTGCGAACCAGAGCTTAGCGCTGAGGTCCCAGAGCTGCTTCCAGCTGCACAGACTGAGCTGCCCTCCAGCACAGGTCCCAGCACCAGAGGAAAAGGCCCTCCTACTTCTGGTCCACTTCCAAGACCTTAGAGAGTTCAACATGGACCCTTCACAGGATTGGAACTCTGCACTACCTCTCATTATAGGTCCCTTTTCAAGAAACTGAGTAAGCAAAATCAGCTGATTCTACAGGTTCAGCACCTGGTATCTTGACCTATATCCTGCAGACACTAATAGGATTAAACACTGAAAACAAATCAAGAAAGAAGGATCCATTAAGCTTCCACCTTTTGCTGTCAGAAGGCAAATGGTGCTCCAGAAGAAAGCCTGAGTCTTAAAAGTTCTCTGATTCAATTAAAAGTTGTCAAGATGTCTCTTTCTTTCTCTCTTTTTTTCAGCAGTACTGACAAAGAAGTACAAAATCTACAATTTTTTTTAGCTCAAATCTTTTGGCAGTGACATCTTTACTGTCAATGGGAAGTTAAAAAAAAAACAACTACTTTATTACGGCATTATAAGCTCAAAACCCTAAATAACACATAGAAAGCTTTCACTTAAAATGATGAAAACTTTAAAAGAAACTAATCTATTAATGCAGTCTATTATTAGATACTTTAATTTCAATGTTTTAAAGATAGTGACACAGGAGGAGAAAAAAAAGCTTGTCCCTAAGAAGAGATAAACTGAACAATATGAAGAGACCAAGGGACTAGGAGCGCAGCTGGATGGTAGAGTGCTTGCCTGGCAGGCACCAGGCCCTGGATTCACCCCTGCCCTGCACACAGGAGCCTGAGAGAGCAAGGACAGGGAAACAAGAGGGCACCGTGGCCAGTATGACTTCTAACAGGCAGCTCACATTTAATATTTAACATTCCTTTGAGCACATGCAGCATGGCAGCGGTACCAGTGTACCAAGTTTGAAAGCTATGGTGGCTACAGATTCCAAAATTCTCCAAAGTTTAATTTAGGGGAAGGAAGGGAGGCAAGTAAAGGGAGATGCTCAGATTTAGGAGAAATGGCCAAAATATACAATCAAGGCTGCAAACAAGAGTTTAGATTTTCTGTTAAATTTAACCTCCAGCATGATGTATAAAAAGCATATGCAACATTTTCGCTGCTTCTGTGATTTCATTAATATCAATGAGATTCAGCAAACTCCCTGCAGTCAGATCAGGCCACATGCAAAAAGGAATTAATTAAAATAAAGGAATTCTTAGCTTGGGTATGAGTCAAGATCTACTGCCTGACTACTGCCTTCCTTTGATCTGACTGCTAGCTCTGCTAACTGGGGCAACTGTCACCATGTGAGACAAAGGAGAATGAGAGCTGCGTCTAGGCCAGTGCTTCTCTTACCCTGAGCACATGACAGGACCACGGGCGAGGTCACTGGCTTCCTTGCAGGACAGATGTGAGGGCTCTGTGACCCTGGCCAAGTCACCCAACACTTTGGGGTTCTATTTCTTTCAGTTGTGAAATGAAGATGATGACTATCCCATAGATTTAAATTTAAATTTCTGTCAAGCATTCGGGGTTGTCCTGGACCATAACGAGCACTTGGGAAGCAGTGGCTACAGTTAGTATCACTGTGGCTGCTACCTGACCGAGCCATGGCCAGATGTGCCTGAGAGCAGGGGTGGCCTTTTAGACACTCGGACCAAGCAGGAGCTGCTTGTCTGCTGCAGGATCTTCCCCTTGGCTGCACTTGGCCCTGGCCCCCCGGGCGCGCCTTGGGCTCAGGAAGGTCTGCAGTCTCCTTCACCTCTGCTTCTCACCAGCTGCACAGACCCGATACTTTCCTGCCTTCTCTGCACCAGGCGCCTGCATCGCTAATGCAGGGATGATGATTCCTTGCTTCGGCACTGTTGTGAAAACCAAGCGAAACAAGGAGAGAAAAGGCTCTTCTACACAGTGTCTGGTGTGCAGTAAGCTTGCAACATGTGCTAATTTCTTGTTTCCTTGGCTTCTTATATAATTCTGCTTATGAGAGAAATCCAGGTTGCCTGGGGTGTTGGTGGGAACAGTGTAAACTCTGCAACTGAAAATAGTGTGTAGGAGTAAGGCTTCTGTGCATATTTAAATGCATATTTTAAAATACTGAGGCTACTTTAAAGACATCATCAAAATGTCTACACCATGGAGGAGACAGAGATTACCCAAAAGGACTAACCGTCTTCAATGAGATCTCACCAGGCCAGATGCTACCAGAGTCCAGGTTTTTTAGGGTTCCTCAAATTAAAACACAACATTCCTAAAAATATCTGACCAGGTAGAAGATGACATGGGCTTTGTCATCAAGTCAAACCTTGCTATTGTTTCTCACCCAAAATAAGTTTCTAGAGCATTTAGGGAGGGCAGGATTTTAGCAAGATCCAATACAAACCTGCTGGAGTAAGCTCTTTCTTCATTCTTTTTAATTTCTTGGCCCTTTTCCTTCCTTCTGAGAGGGATTCTGTACAGGAATTCGTCTGCTCAAGCTCAGAGTCAGAAATCTTCCCTGATACTTGGTCCTCTGAGCCAGCTTCTGGGCTAGGGCTCAGATTTCTCTTTCTGACTGTGGTGGTGGCTGTAAAGCTGAAATGTAAAACGTGGAACAAGACAGAAGGTGTTAAGAGGAGCAGAAAGATCAGCCTGTGCAAACATTTTAATACTCTTAATTCTATTAACATTTCAGAACCAATCAACAACAGATGCAGCTGCAGCCTGTGGAGAAAAATTAAAGACCTATATAGGAACTGAGGTCTAAAAGTTTACCCAGGACAAGTGCATTCAGAAGCAAGCTCTACATTAGGCTCCTGTAGAGATAAATAAAAATCTGAGTTCATCTTTGTGTTAAGAATAAAACTGTACAGAAAATTCCCACTCTCTACTTTGATAAAGCTACCACTATAACAGAAGAGTAGAGCTACTGAAACAAAATAATAGTTTCGATTGTATTAAATCAAACTGTAGCACTATTACTTTCAGACCTGCTAACAGATATACAGCAGAAAAGTATATCATAGTTTAAAACTTGAACAGTTTTAGAATATACCTGGCCTTTGTACAATTCGTTTCCAAAAATGTGACTTATTAAATTTATAATTAAACCTAGCTTCATTTGTAAAGCTTTATAAGGATTTGACATGTTGAGTTAAATCATGTGTCCTGACTTTTCTTTAAGAAAGTATGGGGTCTGGGGATTTAGCTCAGTGGTTAGAGAGCTTGCCTAGCAAGCACAATGCCCTGAGTTCCATCCTTGGCACAAAAAAAAAAAAAAAAAAAAAAAGAAAGTATGTTCCCTGAAATCTAATTCGATTAAAAAACAAAACAAAACAAAAACTATGGCCAGTGAGTCCTATCGCCTCTAAATGGGTCTTATAAATAGATTTCTTTTTATTATGAAAAGCATTAAAAAAAAATCAAGGTATTCCATTTAAGGAAAACCATGCGAAAATAGGGGATATCAATGACAGTATTTGGGGAAGGGAGATGATTGTTAAAATTTTGTGCTGAAGTTTACTGCTTAAAAACTGATACTATCGTCAGAAAAAAATTTAAAGATTAAACAAAGTTTAGGTGATTTCAGAAAATTCAGTATAAGAAAACAGTAAGAAATCACTATTCCACTGTAAAAGACGAGGCCTAAAAAATTCCTTTGGACTGTAAATTCTGGAACATAGTAGCCTCTCAGATATAAATGTTTAATGAAAACTCAGGACCCAATGAATGTAATCATTATGTACTGCAAACATGTACCAATAAAAATTAAAAAGTTTAACAAACTCAGAACCATTAGCATTAAAAATGTCTCATGAAATACAAGTCTAGAAATAGCCCCAAGTATATCTAGAAATATAGTACATGATAAAGGTGATATTTTAAATAATTGGGGGGCAAAGATAGACTTTTAAAAACTGCTGTTAGACCTAGTCCTCACACTGTACAGAGGAATCAGTGCCCAACGGATCAGACATCTGAATAAAAATGTAACTATACAAGTGCTAGGAGAAAATTTGGGTGAATTGTTCCAACCTAGGTGTATAAAAACTTTTTTTTTTTTTACTATGAGCCACAAGCTAAAAAAAATAAAAGATTTCTAAATATAAAAATCTTTTGCATGGCAGTAAAAAGAGCAGTCAAAAAGGCAAATGACAAATCAGGAGAAAATAGTGGCAGCCTATGTCACAGATAAAGGGCTGACATATCTAATATAAATAACTCAAACTGAAGACACTAAAAATCCTATAGAAAAAGGAGAAAGGTATATACAACTTATTACACACACACACACACACACACACACACACACACACACACACACTCCTGAACATGTGAAAAGATATTCTAACTTCATTGATAATGCAAAATAAAGTGACACTGAAATTATTTTCTTACCTCCTAGATTACTAAGAGTTTGCTAATATACTCTTTTGGTAAGACTGGAGAAATAGGTACTTTCACTCATTGCTGACAGGAATGCAAATGACATAGTTTGCTCTTACAGAGGGGAATGAGATAATACCTAACAGAGGTACACCTGCACATGCTTTGAGCCTGCAATTCTATTTCTAGGAATTTAAAAGATATACCTCTAACAACGCAAAAATGCAAATGTGTAAGTTATTCATTTCAGCATAATTTGTAGACTCCAAATGACTTGTAAAATGACTAAATGTCTAAGCACAGGAAATTGGGTGGGTACACCATAATGTATATACTCATACAATCAGTGAAGTATGAACCATAAGTATAAATAAGGACAAAGGGGTAGAATAGATATTACGTTTAAAAAAAAAA